>SNQJ01S0064963.1:0-20546 GCA_010110895.2 Picea sitchensis
CCCAGCCCAAAAGGGGCTACTCTGTGTATTTTTGTTAAAAATGGGCTTTTTAACTTTAGAAAAGCCCAGATTTCACTGGTTTTTGGATATTTTGGCCATTTGAAGGGGGATTTGATCCCAACAAGAGGCCAGATATTTAGGGGAAGTTGGTCTTCTCTTATTGGGCCTAAATACTATAAATTTAAGGCTTTTTTATCTTGAGAGGAGACTTTTTGATGCAGGGTTTTGAAGGGGCAGTTTTGTAAATTTTGGCCTTTTCTCATGTTTTGAGAGGCGTTTTTCTCATGTTGTTCAGAGGATTTTGATGGTGCATGCATGAATCTGAGCAAGGAGGTCTTGTACATAAGACATGAAGCATGTAATGTAACAGCAAAGAGCATTGTAAGAGAACTTTGATCATTTTAAAGAGCAATAAAGAGGTACTCCACTTGGAAGCGGGCCCGGAGACGTAGCCAACGATTGGTGAACTCTATTATCAACCTCTTGTCTCTATTTCTCTTTCTGTTTTGTTGTTCTATTCTCTTCATTTTCAGCATGAATATTAATGGCTGATCTCTTTATACATTAATAAGCATCAAGCAAAAGTCACATTTGATATTCCACAAACAAGATAACAAGTTTACGTATTTCACATTCTTAACGATCCGATGCAAAAAGTACATTAAACTAACTTGCAATTTATCAGTAATACCTTCGTTTTTGGATCAGAAGCCCTTGGATTCTTAGGTCTTCCTGAGTCTATGAGGTCTATATTGATTGTGTTTGGCTAGGTTCAAGCCTCAGATTATATTTGAACTTGTAAAGAAATATTTGTGTTTCTTTATCTCTTTTCGTTTGTTGTCAAGGTGAAGGTGAACTTGTGAGCTTTAGGTCCTCCTGTGGATTTTAGTGAATCCTTTCTTTCAGGAAGTGGTTTAGGGTCTGAGTCGGTCTTTGGTTTCTCATATTTTTCCCTTGATTATGCTTTGAAAAATAAAAAAATATAGTCACTTTCTATTTTGATTTCTAAGCATATAAAAATCGAAAAAAAATTGTTGTACCTCATTAATTGCATTTGCATTTTATTATGCATGTTTGTTTGGTGTTAGTAGCTTAGGTTGTTTCTATAAAAGAAAATATTTATGATCCCAAAGTTCCTTTTAGGCTTCTTCCTTCAAATTTTTAGTAGTTTGCATTGCATTTTCAAATGAAAAAACATTCTAGGAAAAATTCCATTTTAGGATCTTGGTCTTTATTTTGAAAAGTTTGCATCTTCAAAGTTAAAAATCCATTTTTCATTTGTAGAACGTAGTTTTCTTTCTGCACAATGTTATAAAAGATTATTAACTCTTCTCTTTTGTCTCTCAAGAACATCATGAGTTTCAATTTCGTACCCCCTGACTAATCAAACTATCAAAACTAACAATTAATGCTAAAATCAACTAGACTTTTTGTTTATAAGGTAAACCAAGTAGTCTAGGATTTAGGGCCTTGAAATAGGTGTGGAGAGGAAACTCTTCAAGGCCTCTTAAATAAAATTAAGAGTCTGTGATAGGGAGTGTAAAAGTCCATTTTCGTAAGATTTAGTCGGCACCTCCCTCTAACACAGGGGCTAAACATGAGGTCGTGTGAGGAAAGGTAGAGGAGATAACCCAACCAAAGTCGGACCAAGTGTAGTGGGGATCATATATTAGGGGTCATAGCTAGGATATTTGTTGACCACATTTGACTATGGAGCTTCGTGGACCTCAAGTCCATTCGATATCCTCAGTCATCTTCTGAACCATTTTCCTTCGGTACCCTTGAAAGGCTTCAGACTTTGTTATCATGCTCATTATGATCACTTGATTGTCGATTGCACCCGCCTGGTAACTAAATGTGAGCTGACAACCTAGTTTCCTTTTTGTAGGGACTTACACGGGTGACTGCAAGGGTATACCGCGGTACCTAGGGTAGAATTCGAATCACACTTTGTAGAGTATACCTAGAGGGTGTTTCCATGTTCAAGTTACACTTGCAATGTGTTAGGACCGTGAAATGTCCCTTTTTCACTACACCTTTTGATCATTCAACCTTCTCATTCCTAAGCTAAATGACTATTATAATGAGCACCAAGACCCTTTTTTTCCCAAGGTATGAACTATTCATCTTGCTTTTATATTTTCATTTACTTAGCATGTTTGATTGATAACGTTCACATATTTTACCCATGAAATGATTTAACTAATGATCAAAATGTTAGAACAACCCACTTCGAGAAACTCATTATTGTTACAGCTATGCACCAATCTAGGAAGTTGTTACATGACTTCTGCAATGGATGTCCATCAATCCTGGAAGTTGTTACACAACTTCTATGACAGAAGCCTATTAATCTCGAAAGTTGTTACAACATATGCCACCAGTCTTGTTGTGATACGACTGCTACAACACCTGTTGATTAGAATGTTGGCTCACGATGTTGATGAAGGAGAATTTAAGATTTTGTATTAATGATATCTAACGAACAACCTGAGAATCGGGGATTCTCAAGACTGTTCTATTTTTTAACACTGAACGACTATGACTTTAAATAGCAGAGCTTTTGTGATTAATGTAAAGGGTTGTTAGTCTTTTTCCTTGAACTGAAGAAAGTAGCGATTATTGTACACAGACATATTTTTGGCAATTAAATGAAGAAGTGGATTGAATTTATTTTGCAAACTGTAACCTATCTCTTTGAGTGGATTCAGTGAGAAGGAAAGGGCCCACCTTCCTCGTCGATTCCCCTCTATTTCGAATTCTAGATTTAGTCGTTTTCATTTCAAATGGTTTAACTGTTAGATATTTTTTAATACAATTGTTGTTACAGTTTAGTTCCTTCTTGGTAAATGCGCATAAACTTGTCTCATGAGAATTAGAAGTCGGTTGTTGAACATGGTTGGAGAACTGCTTTTCCTTTTTCTGCATTAGGTTAAAATCTTGTTTTGGAGAATTAAAAGTGTGAAGTAGCTTCTTGCAATAAGTAGATTTCCCTTCCGCAATAGTATAGAATTTCATCTTGCAAAAGTAAATTAGAAAGTTAGATTAAGGTAGGCAATTCATGGTTTTTGTATATTCATCAGTTTAGATTTCAATTATGATTTTAATTCTATAGCACTCCAGCTGTATCAGCACAGTTGTGTTAGCGATAATGTTTGTTTTGTTTTGTTAAAAAAGAACTTGCCTACTACAATTAGATTAGAGATGCTTTCATAATCTAACATAGAGCACATGAAACATGTGCATAATTATCTTGAAATAAAAGACTTCCTCAGGTTGACAATTTATATTGAACACTTTGATTTTCCATTCAATTAGACAATTAAAGTGCTTAACATTTTAAGCGTGGATTGTCGGAAGATAATTGTGAATTTTGGTAGAAAAAGCACACTAGGTTTTTAGAATGAATAGTGCATGAATCACCCAAATCTGCGAGAAACGAACCCCCAATATACTAACATTACAGGCACTAGAATATGTGGAGGAAGAAATCCTAACATGCTGGGGAGACAAACCATTGTTGTTGAGATTATAGCTAGAGCAAATTCTTCTTCAAGATCCATTTCAGCCTCAATCTCAAGAAGGGGCATTGAATGCAAGAGTAGTCAGCAGAAACACCCCCTCCCAAAACATCATTCTCATCAAAGTGAGAAATGAAGGTGAAGATTTGTCTCAACAAATCAACAAGAAAAAGCAACGGAGAACATTGAGGGATCAAAGGCCAGGTATAGCAGGCAGAAAACCCTAGAAAGAAGTTGTTTATCAGGATCAGCGGTTGGAGAGTCACTAAGGAAAGAGTGGGACGTTGTTCATGAGTGGAGGGAGAGACATATGGAGAATCAAAGGGGATAATGAAAGATCTCTACCAAGAGAGATCCCGCAGAACAATGAGGATCCAATTAACAATAGAAAACTATCTCTCTACCGGTTTTATTTTACGATGTTCCCACCACGAGGGATGGCTCTATGAAGAACATACCTCTCTCGGCTCTCCAAATTTTTCATGGATTATCTACTGAAGGTCTAGATGAGTTTCTTTTGAATTTGACATTTTGTGTAGAAGCTATGACTACACTACCACTGCATAGAAGATTAAATTGTTTCCAGCTACATTAAAAGGAAATTCATTAAGATGGTTCATGAGCCTTGGAGGGAAAACATTTCAACATGGATACAAATGAGAGCGCCACCACACTGTAATGCAAGACTATTGTCGAACAAAGGGAGCAGAAAGCTGTTCAAATGTCCTGGAAAAGGGAGGGGCGAGACCCCTTGAAGAGACTTTGTGGGCGACTCGATACAATCTACAACGATTCATGCATCGGTGTGAGTAAGACATTGGCTCATTTGCTAAAGGGGGTTAGAGAAGATTGTTTAGATATGTTGAATATACTTGACAAGGGAGATATGTCTAAGGAATCCTATGAGGACATTGTATATCTCTGCAAAAGATGTTCTCAAGGATCTGAAGGGGCAACTTGACTATAAGGATACTACTTTTTCAGTAGTGCAATCATTGATGGAGGATAAACAAGAGAATAAATAGGTAATTTGTTAGAAAAATTCAAAATTGAGATGATTAACTCTTTTGCCTCACAAATGGATGCTAGGGTCAGCGAGAAACAAGCGGGGAACCGAGGCAAGTATTATTACGTTTTACTAAATGCGGGGAAGAAACATCCGCAAGGGAGTGCCCACTGAACAGTGTTTTGGTATGCCTTATTTGTGAATTAGACCATTGCACTGACCAATGTCCTTCTCTACCAGGTGTAAAGAATCAATGAAGGCAACTAATGAGAGCGAGAGGTTGTCTTATCGCCTAAAGGAGACAATGGCAACCAAGAGGTCAAAGTATGAACTCTCAACCTCCTCGGCATTTAATTGTGGAACAATTAGCTACCACGCCTTAATGAGTCAGATGCCCCCTCCGAATCAAATGCCACCCTCTTATCGGGATCCCAATGCATGGCGTTTTTCTATTCCCCAACAACGCCCAAGGAATCCTGCTAGGAAATGTTGGAGACCCATGCAGGAAGGTCCTCAATAACAACTTCAGTTATCAAAGCCAACCTGCCAGACTACTTTCAACAACAGTTCAATCCCATACCCGGCGGCAACAAGCTACGGTGCCTCCCAATAACTCATGACAATCCTCCCATACGATCTGAGGATTCCTATACAGCTAGCCTAACCTTATGACCTGTATAATGTGCCAACCTTATCTATTACTCCTATGCCTTGTGATGAAACAAACTTAAGATTAGGGACAATAGTTGAGCCAATAGTTGAAAATGCTCCATCTTTAGAATCATATAAGGAATTAGGGGGAGGGAACCATCTACTGTCTAGAATAAATTGACCAACCCATTCTAGAATGCAGACCCACCATTCCCTGAAAGGCTGACAATTACCAAATTTGTGGAATTACCATCTTTCAATCTCCTTGGAGAATTGCAAAAGCTGCACGTTAATATTCCACTACTTTACTTGAAATAAAGGGATGTGTCCCTATTATGCCAAAGGCTGTGATGGATTCGTATCGAGAGAGCACGGATGAAAACCTAAAGATCCCACTTACGGTGCATATGATGGAAAAGCTTTATCTGACTATTCTTTGGGAAAAACTCCACCTATTAAATGTAGCGACCAGGAAACCCTAGAGTAATTGTTAAAATTGGACAGACATCTATCCCCCACATGCTAGTTGATTTAGGGGCGACAATTAACATCATGCCAATGGAAAATACGCATTTTTCTCGGAACTAAAATCAAACCTACTCCCTCATTTCTAGAATTGGTTTTATCTCTCCTACAGACCGAAGGGTATTAATATTGGATTATTTTAGTAAGACTCATGGGAATTGTATCCTATTGATTTTTACAGCCGATGTTGTAGCCCAAATCCATTAAGGAGGCCCCATCCCTCTAATTCTTGGGTGACCATGGTTAGCCATAGTTGACACCTTCATAGGTTGTCGATATGGTTCTATGACCATCTCGGATGGTTATGACGCACAAAAAAACATATCTTGTATCCTCATGCTACGGTCGAGAACACGAAAACTCTCTATGGATGGACGAGGCGAGAAAATGCACGCACAGCACTTCAAGAGAAGGTACCCTAAGTTTCAAGGATAGGAAGCGGAGGACCGTTAATCAACTTTTTGGCTAGCTGACCTTTGTTTGTTACGCAACACGCACCATAGTGGTAAGGAGTCTTTGAACTTATGGCCGAGGAAGAAATGAACTCATAAATGTTCTCAGAAAATGTTGACAATCAGAGTGATTCAGCTATAACAACAGTCACTGTAACAACAAACGTTGTAACAACAAATGATGAAACAAAAACAACTAAATTATTTCCTAAAATCAATTCCAAGAGCGTCACTGTAGAAATTGAACCTGGAAAACCTTGAACATCAATCAATCTCTCAATCACGAAACTTCGTCTATTTGGTGAATTTCTTGGTAGAAAATAAGGAAGCAGTTGCATGGGATTACATGGATATGAAAGACATTCCCTATTAATTATGCACCCACCATATATGCATCAAAGAATAACACTGACCCATTTGCCAACGGAAAAGGAGGATGAACCCAAACCTTAAAGAAATTGTTAAGGAAAAAACTCCAGAAACTATAGCGTGGGGGATTCATCTATCCTATATGGAATATGGCAGTGGGTATCACCATTGGTTGTGTGCCTAAAAATAATGGTGAAGTGGAAGTGTGTGTGGACTATAGGACTTGAATAGAAGGCAACCTGAGAAGGATTACATTTCCTCTATCATTTGTAGTCTGGGGTTTAGATAGCAAATTTGGAAAAAATTATTTTCTTTCCTAAATGGTTTTAGTGGCTATAACTGAATGCTCAATTGCCCCACAAGTCCAAGATAAGACCACCTTTACCAGCCCTTGGGGGTACATTTTCCTACAAGGATCTCCCATTTGGCTTGTGTAATACACCAACCACTTTCCAAAGAGTTGTGATTATGGTATTTCTACGATACTTGGTGAATGATTGTATGGAGAAATTCATGGATGACTTTACACCTTATAGGACTAATTTCAAAGACGCTTTGTCTAATCACGGAAAAGGTGCTCAAAATATGTATGCAGTCTCATCTTTCTTTAAGTACAAAAATGTGCCATATGATGATGCGCGAAAGGTAGTGTTGGGACACTTCATCTCATATGCACGAGGGGATTAGTGGAATCCAGCCAAAATTTAGGTAATTTTGGACATTCCAAACTCCATCAACTTCGAAGAGGTAAAAGTTTTTAAGACACGTCGAGATTATTACAGAAGATTCATTAAAAATTTATCTAAACTTGCCTCTCCATTGTTTTTTCTTACTAACAAAATATGTTAACTTTTGTTGGACTGATGACTATGAATTGTCCTTTGTAGATATTAAATAGAGATTGTCCACAGCTCCCATCTTAAGAGGGCCCAATTGGGCTCTTCAGTTTCACATTTCTTCAGATGCCCCAAGCACTGCAATTGGTGTAGTGCTAGGAAAATAGGAGGACAAAGATCCCTATTCTATATACTATATCTCGTGAGAACATGGCTCGAGGTTAAATTACCTGATTCTTTGAAGAGAATTCTTGGCGGTGGTATATGAAATCAAT
Organism: Picea sitchensis; assembly: GCA_010110895.2. Classification (NCBI taxonomy): domain Eukaryota; kingdom Viridiplantae; phylum Streptophyta; class Pinopsida; order Pinales; family Pinaceae; genus Picea; species Picea sitchensis. The sequence continues at coordinate 7,636 of SNQJ01S0064963.1, forward strand.
AAATTCAGGCATTATATGGCGGATTTTAACTTTTATTCACTCTTGATCCATAAAACCATTAAATATCAATGAATAAACCTATTACTAATACTCGAGTAATAAGATGGATTTATTACTGCTTCAAGAATTCGACATCACTATAGTGGATAGACAAAGGAAAAGAAAAATGTAGTTGTTGATTTTTCTCGAGATTACATATAAATGATGATAATTCCCCTATGAATTGACTCCTTTCACGATGAACATTTGTTTGCGGTATCTACTCACTCACCTTGGTATCCAGACATTGCCTAATTGGCCCCAGTTGTATTGAATTTACCTCCACATCTATCTCCCTGAGAAAGAGAAAAATTATTCATGTTGGGAAGTACGGTTGGATAGGAGGATACCTCTTTTACACATGCCTGGACCAAGAAATGAGAAATATTATGTGAGGGATTATGAGGTTTATGATCTGTTGAAATCTTGCCATGATGGTATATGAGGTCATTTTTGTGATAAGGACTACGCATAAAATTTTAGGATATAGGCTATTATTGGCCCAGTATGGCCCTAAGATACCAAAGTATAATCCAAACTTGGCACGAAGTGCCATAGGTCAACTCACCCGGAGATGAAGATGTTGCTCAGTCTCGGTGAGTATTAGAGCCTTTTGAGAGAGAGATGGGCCATAGTTTTGCCCAAGTTATTCACCCCACCTTCGATGAGAAGAGTCTATATATTGTGGTTTTGTCTGATTTTGCTGAGCCAAGTGGTGAAACCAAAAAAAGAACTTATCAAAGCGTCAAAAGAGGTTTTCTTACCATTCTTGTTTGAATATATATTTATTAGGTTTGGCGTTCCCAGTGGTGTGATGGGGGACCACCTTTCACATGACATAAGTTTGAAGCCCTTCTCAGTAAATATCGTGTTTTACATAGAATAACTTCTCCATATCATCCCCAAAGGCCAATGAGTGGAAGAACCAACAAATTCTCCGAAGCTATTATTACTAAGATAGTGAGGGAACATTGTATGGATTGGTCTGACAGATTGCATGAGCTCTATGGGCTTATCAGACTACTTGGAGAGCACAATGGTTTTCTCTTGCTACGAACTGGTACCATGGAAAAAGCCTTGTTTTCACCATTGGTCGAAATAAAAACCTTAAAAGAGCGCATCAAAGTCAGCCTCGACTTAACTATGGCGTAGGAGGCCGGGCGCAGCAGCTCCAGCTTGGTAATCACGTTTGGGCGCCATCCGCAAAACCACGGTGATTCTACAACAATAAAGAACAAAATGGCATGACCAAGTCATCAGAGATGAAAATATTCCGAAGGAAGATTGGGCTTTGTTGTTGTGATTCAGCTTTAAAGAAATTTGAAGGGAAAGCTGTGTACACAATGGCTACCGTTTACTTCGAGGGGTCGAAACCGTTTTCAATGGGACAGTCAGGTTGATCGCTATTGATGGATCCAATATACACTTACATGCAAATGGTCATCACTTGCGTCTGTATCAGCGTCCATTGTCCAAGATAGAATTCAAAACTGGTTGTACAGCTGATACAAATTATCAAATCTTAAAATGGAAGAACTCCTTTGCCACGAACTGGGACTTCTTTTTCTCAGAACTTGTATATAAATAACCTCAGTAAAATTTGCATTTCTTTGTTTTAGTTGAAATTTTCTAGTATTTTCTTTACTATGTAATAGAAGAGCTTTGCGAAAGGTATTAAGAGCGAAAGAATTATGGTAATGCGGGTAGATTGATGAACATAAGGAAGTGATGAGTTCATGGAAGTTGAAAAACTTCCTAGAAGCGAAATGGGTAGTGTTTAGTCAATTTCAATGTCGTTACACCTTTTTCCAATGAAGTGGCCGATTTCAATGTTGTTACACCTTCTTTAGATAAATTGGTCGATTTCAATGCTGTTACCCCTTCTAACCCAGATCGGTGGCTGATTTCAATGTTGGTGCACCTTCTTAGATAAATTTTGACCGATTTCAGTATTTACACCTTCTCCGATAAGTTGTGAGATTGATTTCAATGTTATTTACACCTACCTCGACATTTGAAAAGAACACGGTGATACACTAATTATTGTTGTTCTTTCTTACCACTTCACTCTTTATTTTTGCCTATGTTGTGGCTCCAACCCTCCAATATTTAGCTGCTTGGCCTTTCCAGTTGGACAATACTGATGATTTCTATCTAAAAGTGTTGCTTCATTATGACATAAATTCACATTCGACGATATCCAGTTGCCTCACTACAGTAAAGACTATGTCTCTGCACAAGATGTCATTTCTATCACGATCCTTCATCATGCCAGATATTATGCGCCATTTCGGATATTTGGTTCTTGGATTCATCTTTGATTCTCGACAGATAGAGTTATGTGTGTTGTAGATTTGAAGATGCGATGGCTAATCATTAAATTGAAGATATAAAAGCATGATTTTCTATTTACTAATTGGTTACACCTGGAGCCAATCCACTTATTTGGGGGGAGGGGGACGTAAATCTATCCGTTCATTCTACATTTTATACACACCTCCACCACCTTTCCACTTGTTTTAACTAAGGTCTTTGTATTATTTTGCAAATAGATTCGGGCATTTAAGTCGATTTAGGTGATAGTTCTCTCTTCCCTAGGTGCACAATTGAAGCTCTCAAAACATCATGGGAGGATCGGTGGATATGGTCGCAACTCACGGATAGTTCACTTACACCTAGAAGCCTACCAAATATTTCTTCAAGCTGGCTAGATATTGTAATTTAAGAAGTTGAAAGAGTTTAATAAGGACGAAGTATTGGAGTTCAGTCAAAAGAAATAATGCAGAAGAGGTATTATTCAATGGTGAATAGGGTAAAAGGATTCCCGATTAACAAAGCAAGCATTGTTAACATGCTTGAGGGGTTGCCAAACTGAGTAGATGGTTTAACACAAGAAACTTTTATCTTTTATGGATGCGAGGAGGGTTCCCTCATCAATAATGAGCAAGGATTCGGATAGGTGAGAGAGTTAATGTATCAAGTTCCTTACCAAAATCATTGGGGAAAGTATCAGAATTTGTAAAAGGTTACATTACATGCGAAGGCCCGATGTACCGAAGTTGTTTTTATTTTTACGATTTCATCTTATCGCAGCCTGCGGCAGCCAGTGATAAACATTCCTTATTTCTCTACATTCGGCTGTAGCGGTTCTTTAAAAAGAAAAATCCAAAGGCCCCAAAGGAAGGCTGTGTTTCTAATCGCAGACTCAGTATTGGCCCTATAATGGTGTTGAGGTATGGGCGTACCAATAACCATTACACACTTTCTGACGGACCAATACACTACGTAAATCTAGAAATAATTATTTTTGAGTCCTTACAACTGATGCAACCTGGACCTCTTCGGGCCTCTACCCTCCGGTGCAGCAGCGGTCAAACCTATCATTGTCCGTGAAAGGCGACTTAGAAAGAAACCGTATAACCTGAAGTCATCCTGGCACCAGATAGACAAACCTCAATGACTTTGCATTACAACAACATGTAGCTATGGACAAACAAATAGATAAAGAGCCAATCGCTCAGGCCCACCAAATCCATGACGCCCGGATGCTACACTGATTATTGAAATCCTACCCCCTTCCTCTGACAAGAAAACCCTTGCTCTTACCTTTGCATTAACTAAAAAGAGAACAAGGATAACGCGGTCCACTATAACATCAAGATTGCTTACCCCCTCGGATTTATTGCTTTCCAGCAATCCACCGCGGAGAACACTCCTATTTCTGTGACCAATCCAAACCTACTAGCATTACCTGTGCATTTTCGTAGAAAAGGAAACATCCATTCAAGGGAAAACCTCAAAGAGCCCTTGACCAAATTGGATCAGCAACAAATCAGATCCCTCTGGCTGTTGTGACAGAGAATTCTATAGAGGTACGAATACCAGTTTTTACTTTATGCCCAGAACTACAAGAAACTATCTTCTCCTTTCAAAATGAATGTACACCTGAATTTGACAAATCCTTGATTGTTGCTGATGATTCACAATACCATCTATTCGGCGATATCGGATCATTGCGCGTTCATTGCTTCATAATATCCTCCTTATTGTTAGCGGGAAAACCATGAGCCACTCCTCGATAGCGAAGAAGAAGAAAACCGCACTAACACCTGCTTTACCGAGGAGGAAAACCGGTCCACGGTCATCTAAGCTGCAATTGGAAAAGAATGCCGAACAAATCGTTCCTATTCTTAGATCCACTACCTATGGTTTATGTAAGGATGTGGATTTCCACCGGTCAAGCGTCCACATCGGTGATCCGCGAACCCGATCTGACGGTCACGATTCGGTATTTACCAAAGAACCCGATTTGCCTCCATAGAGATTGTCCACTAGATCGGTAATATTAGAGCCAGCGCCATGTAAAACACCACAAAGGAACCAGTCGGCGATACAGTACACAAGAACCATCTCCCGCGACATGTTGAGGGATATTAAGCTTGTAATTATTTGCCCAAATAGAGCAAAATATCAAGAATACAGAAAATTCAAGATCGGTTGCACTAATGAAGAGTAATAACCTCAAAGCGAGTTAAAGACCACGAAATAGGAATTGGCGGTTGCTCGGCAGGAAGAATCCAGAAGTTATAACCTTGGACATCCTAGCACTAACAAAAGGTTGTTATGGGAAGAGACAAAGAACTCATGTGTTTTGGGTGTGGCAACATTTACTATGAGGCAGGATATGAGGTAGTTAAAGTTCCAGTTGCTACAAGACTAGCAAATGTATCAATCAAGATTGAACATGAACTTACTGCTACATAAAAATTAGTAAAACAAAGGAGATCTCAGTGTCATAAAACAACTGCTAGTATACTAGAAGCTTGCAAACAAGAACCTCTGTTTTCTTTTTGATTTGTTACTCAAGCAACTCAAACTAATCCTTTTCTCAAGAATAAAGAAACCCAAACAAATTATTGACACAACATATTTTATTTTTGACACAACATTCTTCATTACTGGCACTTAGAAATTTCTCTTAACAATTTTTCATTGGAGGAGATACTAATCTACTTGACTACAAGTAAGGTTTGAATGTGTTTTGCATGAGGACATGTAATGTCTTTAGTTGGGGGGTATCTTAGGACCTTGAAATGTCCTTTTTCACTACACACCTTTGATCATTCAACCTTCTCATTCCTAAACTAAATGACTATTATAATGAGCACCAAGACCCTTTTTTCCAAGGTACGAACTATTCATCTTGCTTTTATATTTTCATTTACTTAGCATGTTTGATTGATAGCGTTCACATATTTTACCCATGAAATGAGTTAACTAATGATCAAAATGTTAGAACAAACCACTTCGAGAAACTTTATTTAGAGCGATACGGTATGCAACAATCACAGGCTGATACATGACTTTACAGCGGATGTTCATCAAATCACAGAGATTTCTTTACACAGCTGCGGCGGCGAAACTAATCAAAAGATTATTTACCATGGACACCACCGATTAGTAGTTAGGCAACCTGTTGATTAGAATGTTAGCTCACGATGTTGATAAAGGAGAATTCAAGATTTTGTATTAATGCTCAAATGACTTAGGCTGAGGGCTAGAGGATTCCTAAAATGTATATTTTTAACTTTATTGAATGACTTTGACTTTAAATAGCATATATTTTGTAATGTAAAGGGCTATTAGTCATTTTCCTTGAATTGAAGAAAGTAGCAATTCTTAAAACACAGGACATCTTGGAAATTAAATGAAGAGTGGATTGAATTTTCACACTGCATGGGAGGCTCGCCCTATCTCTTTTGGTGGATTCGATTATGAGAGGAAGAAGAGACCCGCAACTGGATTCCCCCTCTATTTTACGTTCTATATTTAAGTCATTTCTAACACCACCACCAAATGGTTTAAAATGCATTTAGATATTAGCGAAGATACAATTGTTGTTCTGGGTTTAGTTCCTTCTTGGTAAAATCTGCGCTGCTCTCTTTAGAATTCAGAAGTGATTTCTTCTTCAGGAGCTTCTTAGTTTTGGAGAACTTCTTTCCATACTTTTTTCTGCATTAGGTCAAAATCTTGTTTTGGATGCATAAACTTGTCTCATGAGAATTAGAAGTCAGTTGTTGAACATGGTTGGAGAACTTCTTTTCCTTTTTCTGCATTAGGTTAAAATCTTGTTTTGGAGAATTAAAAGTGTGAAGTAGCTTCTTGCAATAAGTAGATTTCCCTTCCGCAATAGTATAGAATTTCTTCCTGCAAAAGTAAATTAGAAAGTCAGATTAAGGTAGGCAATTCATGGCTTTTGTATATTCATCAGTTTAGATTGCACTTATGATTTTAAGTCTATAGCACTCCAGTTGTATCAGCACAATTGTGTTAGCGATAATGTTTGTTTGTTTTGTTAAAAAAGAACTTCCCTACTACAATTAGATTAGAGATGCTTTCATAATCTAGCATAGACTGTGCAGAATTATCTTGAAATAATAGACGTCCCTGGGTTGACAATTTATGTTTAACACTTTGATTTTCCATTCAATTAGACAATTAAAGTGCCCAGCACAATGGTAAGTTACTCTAGTTTCGATTGGAGTAACTATTCTTCATGCCAGTCATTTGATTGCTTGATTTTTCTTTAGGGAATTTTTAGTGTTTGCTATTTTTTTCTCTCTAGCCTGACCTTAAAGTGTTGGTTGATCATTTCACAAGGTGGAAGATTAACATCTATGTCGTTCACATAGGCTTCAGGGCCTATCGCTAGTTACTTTTGAGCCACCTCCACCACCCTTGAGGCGAAGGCTATATCAATAGGGTTATTTTGAAACCACCGGGCCACAGGAAACTGTACCCGAGCTTGTTCCTAGAGAATACTTTCCTGCACCAGAGGAGACTAGTGTTTCCGACCTCGAAGTTGAAGGCTTCAGGCCTGCAAACCCTTCGATCACCAATATTTCAACGCCAATACTTGTTCAAGTAGTCCCTCCTAAGGTGACTTCTCCTAATCATCGTCTTGTTAGGTGACTCATTATGGAAGAAAGTAATACTACTTATATTGGGATTCCTCATATTCCCATCACGACCGTGGGAGGAGGGGGGGTTGTACCTCCTCCTCTACCCTCACCTACAAGGACTACTACTAACCAGACACCTACAACTTTTGGAAGTGGAACAATCCCTACAATGACTATGACCATTGTTCCTACTATACAGAACATGTCTAGCGCTCCTTTCACATATGGGATGTCAGGTTTCGACTCAATATGAAATTTAACTTACTCTACTCTACAGATTGTTGGTCTAGGGACATGGAGTTATAATTCTCCCTTGAAAGGATCCTTTATGATCACCACTGCTCAGTTTAATGATATCTCTTATGGTGGGGGTCATATCCCTCCTCCATCCCCCTCGCTTGGAGGTGCTTTCCAGCAACCATCCAGGCTTAATACTAGTTCCATCTTGTTTAGTGGAGGGAGTCATCGACCTCAATCCTATATGAATCTGGTTGGGTCTATTCATTTCTCTTTGTTTGGTTGTTTCAAAAACAATTTGTTCTCGTCAACTGTGTTTTCATCAAGGGGGAACCCCTTATTTAATAAATCCAACCCTATGCAAGGCTTCGTTCCTTCACAGGGAGTGATGAAAGGATATTTCTCTTCTCAAGGTCTTGGAAATCCCTGGTAGGGATATTTTCCTTTGCAAGGGATGTCGATCAGGGGTAACCCCTCCCATGCTCAGTGGAACCATAGGCAGGGTTCAATACCTATGCCAAGAGGATCGTTTGGGGGCATCCCCAACCAAGGTCCTTGCAATACCATGCAGGGAGCAATCCCTACCCAAGGTATGTCATAACATTATGTGAATCCATCAGTGATGTAGAATAACGTGCAAACTCCATATAATGGATAAGGACACCATGGTTTTTACCAGAACTCTAACTAGCAAGCAAAAATTTTCTGAAAACCTGGTGCGAGTCAAAATCCAAGCTTCTCTTTTACTTTGAATCCACCGCAACATAGGTTACCTTTTCTGGAAACTCTTCATTTTTCATATTTGCCAAGTTTGTTGAGTGATCCAATCCGTCATGATCCATGTTGGCCTCCTATGCCAACTAAGTTTCCCTCAGACATACCTAAATTTGAAGTCAACCCTGGCAAGGATCCAGGTGATCATGTTACAATGTTTCATTTATGGTGCTACTCCAACTCGTTGAAGGATGACTCTGTACAGTTGCAATTTTTTCAACGCACTCTCATAGGGGGTGTTGTGAAATTGTATATCGAGCTCGACATCTTGAAGTATTCTTACTTTAACGACCTAGAAATGGTTTTCTTAAACAATTTCTAGTTACTGGTGAGATACGATGTCAGCACAGAGTTGTTATCCAACTCTAAGCAAACAAAGGTTGTACAATCTCCGATGATATATGAGAATGGATTCTCCGGAAGAGTTTGATCAAAGTAAAGGTAGATACTGCAATTTTGATTGAGTGTCTCCTGAAATCCTTGGTGCCTTGTGTTTCCAAGGACGTCATGAATTTTGGAGTGTTCTCCAAAGAAGAGGCTATTATGAGAGCACGACAACTGGAATTGATTTATTCTCAGTCCGGTATGATGCATGAGATTCTCCCAGACACACCACGATTAAATTTTGACATAACCAAATGGAATTATGGGCCTCATGTCGATGGTATAATATGCTCAAGGCAAATTAATCCCATAGATAATTTGACTAACAAGTTGCAAGAGTTATCGATTCAACAGATTGTGGCCAACCAAACTTATGGTTCAGCTTCCCCTGCAACCCAAACATCGAAAGTACACAATGTGCAGTCGACGAATCCCAAGGGTAACCAGCAACCCTAGGGAAAAATAAAGGCCAAGGGAAGGAAGGGTAAGGGGGATAAAAAGGTTGCTAATAATTTTGGCGAGGGTAAAAACGAGAAGAAGAAGGTGAAGTTTCCATGTAAGCTTTGCACGGGCGATCACTTGACCCACAAATTCCCTTGGCTTGAGGAAGCCCAAAATATTTTGGCATAGTAGCACCATTGTGTGTTAAACCAACCCTTTCCCTCAAGGGAAAAATATGGCACAAGCTTCCTCATCCATGAACGCGCTTGGGGGAAATCAGGAAGCCCCCATGCTTAATGCTAATAATGGAGCCCCAAACGTATACATGATAATATCAAATACTCTTCTTCAGACTAGGGCTGATGATTACATAATTTAATAATCTTCTAACAAGGGAAAAGAAGCTTCCAACCCACTGCCTCCTCTTCATATTGAGGAGATTGTGGGAGAAACTATGACTTGCATCCCTAAGGGTGTGTTTAAGAAGGATTCTCACAATCTGAATGCCAGGGTTTCTTAGAACTACTCTAACATGGAGGATCTGGCACAAACTCCTTGTGTGATGTCTTCTCTGGAAGTTCTATAGAGTTTCCCCTCATAGATAAAAGCAGTGATGTCTACCTTGGGTGTTACGGATCTATCTAACTCGGGAACTATTGATTTTGACCCTACCAATTATAAACCTCATTTTCCTCACCACGTCACTTTCCAAATAGTAGTGGTTTATGCCACAAAATCCTTAACATGGAACATTTTCCATATGGTGGTAGACAAGGGTGCCTCAACTTGTGTGATGTCGTTGGCATGTTGGAAGGCCATTGGCCAACCCAAGTTGTTTCCATCGTCGACGTTGTTAACTTCATTTGACGGTTTTTATTTTAGACCGCATGGCATAATCCCCTCCTTCCTCATTCATTTGGAGGGTAAACTTATGTGTCTCGAGGTCGAAGTAGTCAACGCACCTCTTGACTACAATATTTTGTTAGGATGATGTTAGACCTATGAAATGAAAGTGGTTGTATCCACCATTTTTTGGGTCTTATTCTTTCCTCATGAAGGTTGTATTATAATCGTTGATCAGTTATCCTTCTCATGTCCTGACCCTTCATTGGGGGCATCCACGGTCCCGATGATTGACAACCCACATCCCGGTATCTTCAATTTAGGTGTTGTATTTTTTCCATCTCTAATGGGAAATTTTGATTATTCGCCACCTTCTAATGATATCAAGTTTATTTTGGTTGTCCCTGATTAAACAAAGGATGCGATCTTTCAAGTAGATTATTTTATTTGGCACATGGGCAGACCTAGGGTTCAACGCTCAAGAGCGCGCCAACAAATCCCTAACTATCGGCCCTTTCTGCAACACCTGTGAAGCAGATGAAGTCTCACCCGAGGTAGAGGCAGGGGTAGTTGCAAGACTCAGGTGTCTGCAACCTTAGCGGGGACACAGATCTATGATTATATCATTTACAGAGCACTTAGCATCGATCATTCATCAATATTCAACCCTTATTATACTTCACAGACAGCACAGAGCATCGCGGTCTACACTCAGATCTACAATATTTCAGCACTTAACCATAGTAACCCAGATCAGATCTAATAGATCAGCACTAAGCATCCTCATACATATCAGATATAACAATCATATATATATAAGAATCACAGAGCATAAGTGGATATATCAAAGCACATAGCATAAGCAAATATAGACACATTGAATCAAAGCATAGAGCATAACACACATATTTACGTGGTTCACCCCCACCCTGGGGCTACGTCCACAAGATATTCTTCTTTATTATTGTCTTCAATATGTTACAAGCACAAACCCTCCAAAACCCTTATTTGCATAGGACAGAAGATCTGCGCAGATCCTTCTTCCTTGCGTTACAACACTCAGATTTCTATATCAACCTCACTGTAACTTGCACTCAGCCTTGCAAGCCTTACACAGTTCGCACAGAGCACTTATTCAACATCACATAGATGCACTACCAATTGCACTAAGAAACCACATCTACTCTTTCTTACATTGCCTATCCTTCTATTTATACATTACAAAAGTGGTCCTAAACATGGGTAAACCCACAGTCCGACATCCCTTTACCATTACATTAACCTAAAACCCTAAAAGGGGCCCAAAAGTGGATCGATATCCTGTGATCTCTGCTTCGCCTGGCACTCCATCTTTGACAAGCTATCGAAGTCCAAAAATGGTCAAATATGACCAAGTGTTCCTCAAAAATTGGTCAAGGGACAACATGCCCCCAACACTCACCTGTGACTCATCCCAAGTCACTTTGGTCTAATCAATTCCGCCTCGAATCACTCGATCTTGGCTCAAGCTACTTCGACCTGCTGTAATGCAACAACCTCTTTCTCAGTCAACTCCTGGATCACTGTGTCGTTTACTGGCCCTTCCAGGCATTGTTCTACGGTGATGACAACCTTTTCAAGCTCGGCTCCCTATCTTTCAACTTCAGTGAAAAATTGGCATGCCTTTTCTTGGATTGGTTGAAGTTGTTGGGAGACTTCCATCACTTTCCTTTACAGTGTGTGTACCTTTTGTTGGGTGGTGCCTTGTTCTGCAAATCTCTTCATTCTTTCGAGTGGGGTGAAGGCATTCAGATAAACCTGTAGCGTATCTGTGTGTTTATTTTCTTCTTGTAGTTGTGCCTCCAATGCCTACAACTCTGGATTCTCTGTGATGTTATCATAAGTCTGGGTTCTTCTAGCGCTCAGCTGATTTCATTCCAAGGCAAAGGTGTTTAATCGGCCATATGTGCTATGGGCAGTTGCCTCCCTTAGATCTCTTATTTCTTGAGGAGTCTCGGGCACGGTACGAAGTTCCATATCTATGATGCACTGCTGAAGTTGTTGGATTACTTCTTCAAGTTGTGCCACCTGATGTGGGACAAATTATTCAATATTCACTACTATGACCATCACAGAGTGAACTACTTTTTGAACCCTTTCCTGTACTTCAAGTTGCTCTGCTAGCAATTGGTCCTTTCTCTACTATAACTATGTTTTTTCCTCATCCCCCTTCACTTGCAGGGAAATATTTTCTCGTTCTTCCTTACTCTATTGTTCTACAAGTGCTCTTTGTACTCATGTCAAATCTTGGGTGGCTTGCGTTATGTATTCTTGAGCTCGTCGAAGGCGAGCTTCGAATTTATCGGTGTTCTGGTGTAATTAGATGGGCTCATCACCTATTCCTGTTGTTCCAATTGTCAAGGGAACAGTAGAAACTGCTCGGCTGGACTGGAGTGCCTGCTACACTTCTTGAATTTCACCCTTGATTCAGCTGAATACCTCCTCCTTCTTCGCTTCTTGCCTTTTTGCAATCTCTAGTGAAGCATCATTCAGCACAGCGATTAATAAGTCGAAGTCGTCCAGTGTGAGGGTAGTCTTAAATGTAGTCTAGGTTGCCTTAGTTTTCTTTTGGGATAAGGGCTTTGGTGGGTTAATATTCATTTTATTAGAGGGATCCTCCTCCTCTCTAGGCGAATTAACCTTGCCTTTGTTTTTCTCAACTTTTTTTCCACCTAGTTCATCACCATCACCTCCCTGTGCAGGTGATATCGAAGTAGTATTCGTGGATGTGCTATGGACATCTTGAGCTTCATCATCCTTCTTAGTCCTTCTTGGTCTAGGTATATCTGGCATAGCTTTAGGGCTATCCACATCGGAAATTTTTGCGGGGTCCGCTGCAACAAGGAGGTCCACCGACCATTCCCTAGTAATCTTCTCCATGTCTTCTTCTGTCAACGTGTAGTATGATTGGACCTGTTGTTTGTAATCATCAGCGTGCGGTGTGATATAGGTGAAGTGGTGGTCCGCATTGAATTTTATCAAAGGTATAAACCTATGAAGTGTGTTTGGGGAGAGGCACGATGTGGACTGGATTGCATTCTTCAATTGGTTGTAATAGGCATGGAAGACGGCATTGGATTGCCAGTTCTTGTTCATGTTGTTGGAGTACCACAGCGTACAAAACTTTGTGGCCAGTGGTTCAAAGGGTTCGATCTCCATAAAAGTGGCACCTTCTGGTAGCTCCCAGGCGAT
>SNQJ01S0064963.1:20556-31114 GCA_010110895.2 Picea sitchensis
ACCAGGGCTGAGGTTTATCCATTGGGTGCCCCCCTTGTTACTTTATCACCTTTATTTATATTATTTTGTGTTTTAGTGTTACAAGCACCACCAAGGGCACGTTGGAAAGGGACCTTTGTCAATGTCTTGGGCTGACCCAAGAGGTCATGGGATCAAATCCCATGGACTCCAATAAAACTTTTTCCACCAACCATTAACCAATACCATGGTGCCACGTGGCAGCCCATGACTGGGTCACATGGCACCCAACCATTTGCCAAGAAAATTCCACTTGTCAGCTGTTGGTTGGATCCATGCCACTGACCAGTCACCTTCTGCTAGACTTCCACTTGTCGCCACTTGTCTCTACCATGTCAACACTGCTGATGTCATCATTTGACTGGACCTGTTGACTTTTTGCCTGTTTGAGAAAACAATTAGAGTACGATAACTCTCTCATACAATGTTCGTTTGAGAAAGTAAATATATGACCGAAATCGAGAGAACGAGCCCGACGCAATGGCATTGGTTTCATCCAATTATGATAACTTTGATTTTTGAGCATTTTCTGAGCCTGGGGAGCCTCCTGGATCAACTTCCTAAAAGGAAAGAAAATTATTTTGCAAAAACTCTTCCTAATGATAGAGACATGTGCTAAGAACAGTTTGTATGCATATGTACACTGGCTGTGTATAATGCAGAACGCGTATGTACGCGTGATAGGTATAGAACATGGCACATAAACTGTTGAACAATTTCAAAAAAGAAAAAGATTTAGATAGAGCACTCAACCCAAGAAATATGGTAAGCACTAGTAAGGTGACCAGAGACCCAAAAATACTCAGAAAACTTCAACAAACAGGAATTCAATCCAAACAAAGATCTCCTACAAATACCCTAGAGAGAGTCCGTAGTGGAGTCACCAATTCTGCTATGGGGAAAATCCCCATAGTCTGGGTGTAGCGACTAGGAAGATCCTTGACACCCTAAAATACAGAAAAGGTTCTATTCTACCCCAAACCAAACACAACCTTACGATAATTAAGGGAATATAAATAATATAGAAACATGTACCTTAAGTCCTTAAGGCTGATGTCGATCCCTTCTGATTGTTGTCCGTTCCAAGACTACATGCCTCCTCCCAAAGCAGGCCTGGAACAATGCTATAGAACAATATAGGACAACATATGCTTAATTATAAATATCATTTAAAGGGTTAGTTATTCATGAAATGATTCATAAACATAAACACATACATAAAGATCTAGGACATGAACTATTCTCTTTAATAAAAAATTTGGAGGTTACAACCTGAACTTTGATAGCACTACTCCATGAACCTCGCTTGGGTTCCTCTACATTGTCTCCAAGTGCACTATTCCCGATACCATATTAACCACTAAAATTCCAATATAAGGGGAAAATGATGGATGGTATAAGGAATATGGATGGAAGGGAATGTTGAGGATGAAACTTAGAGAAAAATGTAGAAGGCTTGGGAAACAAGGGAGAAAATTTGGCAGAGTTCTCTTTCCTCTAGTTTGATATGTGCAAATGATCCCCCTAGGGTCCTTTTTATATGAGAAAATTATGGTTAATTCGTAGCTAGAAGGTCTATAGGAGGTAAGATGATTGCAAAACCTAAGATATCCCGTAAAATCCACCGAAAAGTGCGTATTTTATATTTTTTTGTCACTTTTTAGAGTACACGCGTGCTTTCAGTAGTGCATAAAGTGTATTTACGAAGGATTTCAGGTATGAAGCTAGTGTATGTACATGATCTACCTATACTACAGGGCACATATACCATAAAAAAAGTTTGTTTTTGAAAAGAACTCCATCAAAATGGGTTGGTAGATGTATGAATGAGTAGGCCAACATCAAGGATGAAGATAAGTGGCATTTTGAGTTATAAAACTATCCTAGGTTTAAAGTGCATAACTTTCCTCTGTAAATGACTATGTAGACCACCATGTTACTTGAGGAGTACATCCAAAATTCTTTAGAGATATACCCAACACAATGGTTGTTATCATCAAAAAATTGTTCACATCAATACTGACAATGGTTGAAGAAAGTATCAGTGCCACACACCAATCATCATGCCTTCAAAAATATCAGGATTCATTTAGTAAGTCAGAAAACTATACAAAAATTCCCCTGAATTTCTGCACAGTTTCCTCAAAGCATACCTGTGCACATCTGTGCACGCCAACACAACCCGGTTCATGTAATTTGTGTGGGTTGTGCGACTGTTCTCACAAGGACCCATGCTGATGCGGAAACAACGCATTAATGCATTTGTTTGGGCTTCACCCACTTCCAGCTAGGGGTTTACCATGATAAGACACCTAAATTGTTTTGAAATATATCCTTGGGGCTATGGAAGGGATGAGTGGTACCTCCAAAAGGACCCCCATTCACGCTATGAACTAGTTATGTAATGGCTTGCATGAAGCCTATAAATAGAAGCTCAAGGCATGAAAACAAAGTAAGAGTTTGATGTATTGTTATGCTGTTGAATTGTTCTTATATAATCCTCATTTCTCCTAGAGATATTTTAGTGATCATAGAAAAGGATATCCTTCTCACCTCTTGATAAGTTTACAAACCAATTTTTCACCATTGTTACTCGATTGTTAAAAGTGGAAGAAATATATTTTGGGGACCTCAAGGGCCCTCCCAAGGAGGAAGAGGGGACTCATAAGTCCCATTTTTCTCCTAGGTGTTATCAATTCAAAGACCACCTTTCATTTGTAGCTATTACTTGTTCCATTTTCAAGTTTTCATTTGAGTTCCAATGCTTAGTTTGCTTTTATTTTCTTTGTTATTTATTTTCTTATTTCTCTATGGTTGATCCAGTAATCAACTAAGTCTTTTATGTATTGTCTTGCTGGTCTAACAAGGAAATTAAGTGCATTGTTTTTGCTCACCCAAGTGGGAAAAAAAGAACAATAATGGCCATTTTTTTGAACTTTTTTGTGTACTCTTGCATAATATGCCCTTTCTTCTACTAGAAGTAATGCCAATGGATCCACTAGTACTCTTCATACCCAATAGGGTAGAACTGGGAATTAATGAGGGTTTTAAAAACCTCCCACTTATTTACCAAGGGATCACCCTCTAGCCTAAGCGTCTCCTTTTGACTTTCACACCAAGTTTGGGCATGCCCCTCTAAATTCAATCGAGCAAATGAAATATTTTTCTCTTCTCCTATGTTATGAACACTAAAATAAAATTCTAATTGTTCCAAAAATTGATTCAATTTAACAACATCAATATCACCTCGGTATGATATGATGTTCACTTTTCTTCCACTTTAAATAGAGATTTGGAAGAAGTGATGGCACTAGAACTTGGTCTCTATGTATCTAGATCTTTTTTTGACTCCTTTTTCTAGGTCTTAATTATCTCAAGATTTTTCATCTAATCTAGCCTCTAAGTTAGAGCCACCAAACTCCCTAGAAGGTCCAAAATTGTTCTCTAGAGTTTCCATGAGGATGGCCATGTTGTGAGAGATATCAAAATTTTTTACATCCATCTTTGAAAACCTCTCTTCCGACTCATCCTGTGGATTATTAGTGTAGTCATATGCCATGGCTAGGGTTTTAAGAATTATTTCTTACGTCGATTCCTAGATTCTACAACTTCCCACAAAACCCTAAAGAAATTTGCTTTGATACCAATATGATCTATAATTAGTTGTGGATATTCCATTGGAACAATTCGTCACACCATATCTTACACATTTTTCCGATCTATTATCATGCAATGTTTTACTTAAGAGTCATATTTGATGTTATTATCTTAATGCATGAAATACTGAATAAAATGAGATTGAAATGAAATAAGCTAAGAAAATAACACATCATAGACATAATGAGCACAAAATGTACCTTGGGAAAAGATAATATGGGAAAAAACTAGCTAGAAGTTGAGGCCTATGCCTTGCCCTTTCATTCTCAGTTATGCAATGAAAATATAAACAAAGTGCACTAACTATGGAGTTGTCATGGGCACTGTGGGCCGCATGGATTCTATAGGATCTTCTACATCCTTTGTTCTATTTAAATATTCCACTTCTATATTCTCTTATCTACTATGGAATAATAAACAATACGATAAGAATGCAACCCTTCCTTTCCTAGTGGCCCAATATTTAACATGGCCTAATACCCATCTAGGGTTAGGGTTTTACATGCCTCAACCCCCAATTAGTGTTAGGGATTAGACCCTCTATAATATTATTAAAATTCCACATGTGAATAGCTCCACACGTGTGATTAATGTGTGTTGGCATGAAATCCACTTAGAACCATGGTGGTCAACAAGATAGGTGGACTTGCAAGAGGCATAACTTCCTGATATGAACTTTGATTAAGGTGATATTTTTTCCATGAGAAATATCTATATGTTTAGAATAACATTGAGAGTTTGTGAGATTTTTTCACAATGTTTTGACCCAGAAACAACTATTTAATTCCTAAAAAAAGATCCAAAATTTTCTAGACCCTAAATCACTAAAGTAGGACCGACTTATAAAATGGGCCCTACAAGCCATTAGCTCCAATTTTTCCACCAAAAAAGTATCAAAATAGATGAAAAATTATATAATGCTCCATTTCAATTCAATAAACCATAATCTAAAAGAAAATATAATTGAGTGAGAGCTTTCATCATGTTGTAATACAACTAGAGTGCAGTAAGTTATTTGTTGACACCTTTATATTGTATTGTATATAATAACTGTAGTGGTGGTATATAAAGGGATAATGAGTCAAATGCATATGTAAAAAATAGGTTGTCATGGTATTTGACATACATGTGCAATATAAAGAGTGGAAAATTATATATATATATATATATATATATAGTAATTATTACAACAATAATTAATGAGTATTATACTTGTATGTATTTGGGTTACTTGGGGTTCTTCTTCTAATATATCAATTATTAGTTGTATACATTATCATAATAATATGTTTGATAGGTTTTATCCATGCCCATTTGTACAGTTCCTTTATTCAGGTTTATTATGTTTTATTGTGATTTATGTTTATTACAAGTGGTATCAAAATGGACAATTCTTGGTATGATACCTTCAAACTACACCATGCATGGTTTGATCCATAAATTTGGTTATGGATATCCAAATTTAATAAGGCTTAAAGTTTAGAAATGATACACAACACACTGTTAAAGAGAATATCACCCATGGATAAGTAATTATATCTCTCACTGACCTTATCCTAGTCAACGACAAACTACGAGATATACAACAATATAATTTTCCGCTAGATCTAGTGTGATTGATTCTAATACATGCAATGATGAGGAATGACTCTTACATTTGCCCGAGAATTGTCCTTGCGTAATATCGACCGATGTAGCTCCAACTCTTAGGACCTGATTCCTACACATAATAAGACAACAAATACTGATCTCAAGCATCTTCAAGCAAGAGGAATATAAAAAAGCACCTAGATCTAATCTGATCTATTCAAGAAAGTACAAATCTTCCATTAACTTGTACATATAATTTAATACAATAGATAATGGAGGGGAAAACCATACAAATCTATATTAAGAAATGAAGAACCATTACATCACTCACGTTTTTACCTTGAGTTCCTGATTGAAGGCTCTTCCTGGATCCAAGCTCCAAATGCCCATCCTTAGCCACTCCATCACCCCTCTCTATTTCACTAGTCTAATGACTCTCCTGCTCTCTAATATTTGTCTCTCATACTTATATATATTCTTGAGGAGCTAACAATAGGTTGTATGGCATGAAAAAATTGAATATAAGATCTAACTAACCATAGGTTGCATGGCATGCAAAAAATGAAGATAATATCCAAATAACCATAGGTTGCATGGCATGAAAAAAATGAAGATAAGATCCAGACATGACCTCCATGAAAACCTTTTGGATTTCACAAACTAGATGTTCTTTTGAATTATTATTCTTTCCAAATCTTTGAATATCCTTTTTCTAATTAAATGATTTTCTAGAAAAATATTTGTGACTTGATAGTATATTTTAGTCTTCTTCATTTACCTTAGCCTATGGCTCCAAATAAAGGTGTAACATATGCCCCCTAATGTGTGAGTTCAAAAGAGACATTGATGGCTAAACAAATTACAATATCAGTTACTGATGAGTGGACCAAGGAGGAGTTTTGTAGGTCAAGGAACCAGGAAGTACCTGTAGGTAAAAATAAACCAATCATTTATAAATGATCCCCAAGGAGGGCATACCCATTCTTGAATATATTATTAAGCATGTCCTCTAGTAGAATAAACTGTGGATCCATGTATTATAAAATGAAAGATAATGGCCACACAAAATACACAGTGTATCCATTTCAAAAAATATCATAGCCACTAGCAAATAGAAAGTGGATCCATGCCACAGTATATGTCAGGAAGCCACTTAGTAAAAATGAGAGTGCAATATGGTCTTCAAAGTACTCATTAATGAGTGGAATAATCTTGTGAAACTTAGGAAGGTAACACTAATGGAGGATGCCCTGAAGCCAAGGTCTTCAATCCCAACTTTGTGATTGTACAAATCTACATCATGTGAATAAATGGAATTGATGTCAAGCATGGTAGAGACCATAGTATTAATGATCATTGATGAAAAACCTCAACAGATACGAGGGCACCCACCAATAATGAAAATGGACCACAAGGTACACAATACAATATCATAAATGTGAATAAATGATATGAAGTTGAAAAATTGGGGAATCGATGAATTATGGGTTAATGATGTGAACCTAGTGTTGATGGTGAGTGAACCTACCATTTATGTCTGTAAGCCCCAAGGTACTACTAAGGTTTCTAGACCAAATTCCTAGATAAGGATTTTGCATCAATAGGAAGACCTTCATCTAAAGGAGGGAAATAAGGTATCCCTCATCAATGAACATGAAACAAGAACCAATAAGTTTTTGTGAAATAAGGAAACCACCAAGTACAAACTGACATAGGGATGGGAAACATGAAAGGTCAATCAAACTGCGTAATGGATGAATTATGCTAAAAAATTCCCTTTAACATATAACATAACACAATTATGACTTGGGCATCACTAACACTAACATGAACAATATATAAACAAAMAACGCACGAGGCATTGAAACTTTCTCYATAGTGAATGGAAGAATAACCAATAAGAGGAGTACAAGATCAAAATCATGGTACAACTCCTATGACAATAATAAATCTGAATTGCAAGAAAATGACATGAACATCTGTTATGTTCAAGGGAGACAATGACTGATGACTTCCAGTCAAAGGAAGTAACTTAACTACAGAGGACTAATTTAAACAGATTTTGGAGGTGCTTCACTATTTTAATTCTTTGAATTAGTTACAGACAAATTCTTTAATTATACTGCATATTAAAGTTTAGTTGTAGGTAAAAAAATGTATTTCAATATATATCAAGGAAATGCAATGTAAAATGTTATTATTTTCTTATACTCATAAGAATAATATAAAATTACATCTTTTATTTCAAAACATTGTCCTCATAGAGCTACATAAATTATAGTATCTTAAAATAAATTACATATATGAAATTATGAAGCCCGGGAAGAATAGTGCTTCACAAGAAAACACTATTATTTTCTACTAGATCTAGTGTGATTGATGCTAATACATGAGGAGGAATAACTCTTAACTTTTCCTAATGATTGTTCTTGCATAATCTTGGATGATGTATCTCTAGAGATCGAGCTCCAACTCCTAGCACCCACTTCCCACACACAATAAGAAAAAAAATATTGATCTCAAGCCTCTTCAAGGAATAGGAATATTAAAAAGCACCTAGATCTAATTTGACCTTATTATGAGAAATATTACCCTGTGGACAAGTTAAGCTCCCCTTTGGACCAAGACCCCTTCTTTGGTCCAAAAACAGAAGTAAACAAATGGTTGCTACTTTCCTTATCGATCTAGTTCATAACCAATCATAATGAGAAAGAGAAAGAATGTGATGTACCTTGTTTCAATGATTTTCCTCGTTGATCCAATATTTAGGCTTGATCTCCAATCTTTTTAGCACGAGTCGGGACCTGTGATGATCGAAAAAGAAATCCTTTCTCCTACTCTATGTGATTATATAAAACAAATCTATCTATACCCGATTTGACTTAAGCATATACATTAAAATGAACAATCATAATGAAAGGAATAGGCCAAGTTAATATTAATGGAAATCCAAAAGAAGGAACTTACAAATCAAGTTGATGTCGCTGTAATCTTCTCCAAGATCTCCTTGTCCATCCCTTTCATGAAAATCTTGAGATCAAAATGTTGATACTTCAATGAATTCTTTCTCCCAGGATCAAAGGTTTTACACCTAAAATCTTCCCCTTTTCACCTTGGAATGCCCTAATTATATAGGATTTGGAGGCTTAACCACCATAGATAATATCACTCACTAGATCCATTAAATTGGGATCTCTAATATTTTTAGGAAGAAAATTTCTCTCAAGGATTTTTAGTACCTTTTTCATGTTTGGGAAAGTGTGAAAAAGAGATAAAAGTATTCTACTGTGGAGAAACGAGTGGCTCAAAGGCATGCAACTACATTCCAGGCACATGGAACAAACATATGCAAATCAAATGAAAAAAATGTGGTGGGCACGTTATGTACACTCATGAATGTGTTCTCCAAGGGTATAAGGTTTAAAAACATAGGCAACATACATAAATAGCTAAGGTCAAGAGGAACTGCAAAGGAATTAAGGAAGATAAATAAAATGGAAGCATAGAAGTATGTACCAATACAAGAGTGGAAATAATCATGTGAAACCGTAAAGAAACAAAATTAATGGTAACCCCTTAAGGACATGGCCATACAAATATCAAGAGAGAAGTATAAGGTCTCAACTTTTAAGTCACGGTGAGGCTAAATACAGGTTCCTAGGCCTACAATAATTGTGCATCATGGGAATCAAATGGCATGAGGAATGCTAACTAGATAAACCCATGAAGGGTAGGCACTATCGTAGAAGTTACGATCCACAACAAATAAGAGAGGATAATGTCAAAACTGGATGGGTTCAAACCTAAGGCATAATGTCATCATAAATGATGGTTAATAATGGAAGATCATGTAGGGAGAAACCTATTTCTATATGCCAAATTGAAACACTTACCTCAAATTTCATTGAATATGTCTTCTTCCACTAGAGAGGGTCTCACAGATGTGTCCACTCATTCAATTCCATTGGATGGGCCATCTGAGCCCTGGATGAAGAGGTGGGGGGACTTAGGTAAAAAAGAGTACTCTTGTTTTTTGGTTTTTGAAAGTTAAAAATAAACTATCTCCAAAGTATTGTATACATGATCAACAACACTAATCTAGAAGTTAATAAATCCAATATAAACCTCCAATAACAATTGACACTTTGTTATAAAATAGCTCTAAAAAAACCCATTAAAAATACAATATGGTACAAAGCACCACATAGAATTGTTGCTTACACATAGTAATTATTTAGGTAGAGCCCCTTGAGAGGCTCAGGAAAAGGATTTCATTCATAATCAATGAAATTATAGGCCCTTTTTGAAAACATGTGGCTCACTAGGAAAGGGCCATGGCATACATGTTCAAACTTCCATGCTCCTAATGTTTTATGGTATTGGGAATGAACTAGAGCAAATTTGTTTTTGGACCAAACACAAGGACTAAAACTAACTCGTTGTTTACAAATATCATGAGCTATCATAGGTCCTTGATGATGACCTCCAAGACATGGTTAGGATATGAGACATGCATCTTTGATATGGATTGGAATGGAATTTGTTTTGGCAAGTTCCAAAAAGGGAATCCCATACACAATTAGGTTAAGACTTAGCATTTCACTTGATGACAAAGATAATGCATCTCGAAATTCTTTGAAAGGAGCATGATAAAGTTTAAATATTTCAAATGAAACATATACTCCGATTGAGGTATGATCAAAAGGGACAAGTTTTAAAAATATTTCAAGAGGTAGATCATTCAAAAGGCTCACCAAATTTCCCTTCTCATACATATCACGTGTTAGGGAGGGGTCTTGGTACCACTCAATATCCCTACATAAAACAAGGCTTTACATGCCAACCTCCAAAGTCACTAGTTCAGGAAGAAAGAATGATCGATGATGAATATATTCCCATGGGAATTTAGACTCCGTCATGGATTCAAGGATATTCTCATCATAATGAAACTCATCATCCAAGAAATCATGTGGACTGGGAGGGTTGATGATTGAGATGGGCTAAGTGAGTTGATCATATTCCATATAAGGATGGAGTTTTTAATCATCTTCCAAGATCACTGATTGAATAAACTTAGAGGAAATATCAACCTCACTTAATGAAATACTCAACTATAATGAAACAATCGCACATGGATGAGGCACTACCCCAGGGTGCTGATTTCCAACAACTATATTTGACAAAATCTAGTGATGAAGCAAAATATCTACAATAGAAATAGACACTGAGCACAAACCGTGCGATTCAATAGCACTCAACGAAATCATATAGGTAGGAGATGAGTTGAAAAAAA
>SNQJ01S0064963.1:39727-52196 GCA_010110895.2 Picea sitchensis
ACCAAACGTAATGGGAAAGGTGGGAATGAATCCATGTGTCTTAAAGGTGTGACCATCAAATGACTTCAACATGGTGTTTTAATGGATAATATCTGGAGAACCTAGGGCTCTCCAACAAGACAAAGACATAATGTAAGTGGAGGCTCCTTCATCAACAACGCATCTAAATATCTTTTTCTGACACAACAATACTTGGATCTAGAAAGTAATGTCTTAAGGAATCCTTGGCCAACTATGGTCAATGTCAAATGTAATTAGATGAATTTCTGAGGGTTCAACTCTACCAATTATGTTGAACAATTCTTTTCACTGCATATGGAAGCTCTGAATGACCTCTAGGTCATACATAACACAAGGTTCTTGAGCCAAATCCTAAAAAATATTATAATTGTGAGTGGCTCGAGAATTGGGGTTGTGCGTAGACCTAATTAAAATTCCTTTTGGGGGGTGAAGCACCATATCATTGGATGGCTTCTCTATCTGCAGAGAGACACTTGGTTGGGATGAAGACAAATCCTTATTAGTAGGTCCACTCTCTATATTANGAGAATTGGGGTTGTGCGTAGACCTAATTAAAATTCCTTTTGGGGGGTGAAGCACCATATCATTGGATGGCTTCTCTATCTGCAGAGAGACACTTGGTTGGGATGAAGACAAATCCTTATTAGTAGGTCCACTCTCTATATTATTGTAATTATGAGCTCTAGTATGAATATTAACTTCATGGTCACACATGTAGATGTTCACATTTGTGGTATTTACCCCTTGCAAGGTATTTCCCTCTTGTGGAGGTGTAGGGTGCATCACAACCATTTATTTTTGTTGCAGGGGAAAACAATTCATTAGTAAAATGGACTACTATTAGGAATTCCACTAGGTTAAGTATTAGTGAACATAAAATTGGTGTTTTTTCATGTTTAGAGAGTCTGAAAAGAACTTAAAGATGACTTCATGAGTGATTTTTTCATAAATTTAGTCTCCCAAGCCCGAAAAAAGTGTAAAACAATACAAGGGAGAACTCTTCTAGTCATGTTTGACTAGTGTATACATTTTTTGTAGTTAGTATTATGAGGCTGAAAAAGGGGCAAACTACCACTCCAAAGACACCCTTTCAAACCTTTTAACAAGTGTGAAAGGAAACAAGTTCACTTGGAAATATTTTCATGTTTAGGGAGTCTGAAAAGAGCTTAAAGGAGACTCCAGAGAGTTCCTTTTTCATATAGCTTTTACGAGTCTAAAAAATAGATAAAAGTATACTCAGTAACATATTCTCATGTATTAATGAGCACGGGAAAGAAAAACGACTGAGATTGATAACCTATTCTCATGTATTTACAAGCATGAGAAAGAACAAAGACTAAGATCGTTCTAGAAAAGATTACTATGTTACAATGGGAACGACCCCCAAGCAAGGATCTCTCCTAGTAGTGTGTCTCTTTAGAGGTATTTTCCCCCCAAATTGCGTGGTATAAGCTAGTGGCTTCACTCCAAAATGATGTTTATAGGTTAGAGACTTCCCTGCCAAGTGTTGTTTTATTCGTCGACTCTTCTTCTTTCCTTGTTTAGGTATCTGGCTACTAATAAGAATATTTTCACTAGGCAAAGGAAAAGAAGGTTCAAGTATTCGATCCAGAGGAAGACTCGATTTGAATGGAGGGGGGTCTGTTTCATTTTTTAACGAGCTTGACAAAGACAATGAACTATGCTCATTAAGACCAGGTACTACCAAAGGATCAAGTGATTCTAGGGATTTTTTCACCTGAGTCAAAATCATATTTAACATGGAAACTTGCGGGGTGTCTGGAGGAGGAAAAGGAAAAATCCACATGAGAGAGGAATCCTTAAGGATACCTACTCCTACACTCTCATACTCAAGACTAGAACCTAGAAAATGGACATTATTCACTGCAGAATTGTGGAGATATGGAGTTCAATAGTCAAGTTGATCAACAATGACAATTTTCGCTTGATGCAGAAATTGTAAAATATAAAACACTAAAGATGCGACGATGGTCATTTCATAAAACCAACTACCACCAAGTAACAAATTATAATCCAGGGGCACTCCAACCACTTTGATATCGACCAAAACATTTTTACCCTTCACTTTCATAATGAAAGACTGCAAGAGTCCGTGAGGCTAGAAACCACGTCCATCAAACACTTTAAGGGTGGTAGGAGACTAGTTAAGTTTAGGAGAATCAATGGATCTCTAGAAAGACAAAGACATGAAATAGGTGGAGTCTCCTTCATCCAAAACAGTGTGATGGATGTTCTTTCCACCAACCAAAATTTGAATTTGGAATGGTAGGTGGTGTGAGAGCCTCTCCTTAAAATAGTCCAGATTAAACGTAATCAGATTTGATTCCTCTGGATCCATAGCTCCAATGGATGATAACAGGATTCTACGTTGACTTGGAAAATTTTGTAGAACTTCAAGGGCATACATAGCACAAGGTTATTGCACCAAGTCTTCAACAATACTGTAGTTTTGGGCGGCATGGGAACTTGGATTAAATGTCTCTTTTCAAATTGTGCCCTTGGGCGAGCGCAACACTGTGTCATAAATTGGCTTCTCAATCTGAAGAGGGTGGAATATGGAGGAGGAGTAGATGTGAAGGGATGATCGACAACCTTTCCATTGGCATGATTACTTGGAAGAGTGCCACAAGTATTTTATCAGGTCATTAAATTAACCACCTCCTTACACATATAGACCCGAGAGGTGCTTGAGGAAGCATCCCCATGGTGGGAATGACACGTGTTTCCCCCTTGCGAAAGGAAAGGATTTTGGGCAACTTGATGTTGTTACTGAACCAAGAAAGGGTCAATTAACACTGCAGGTAGGGAGGTACCTTTCCGAAAATTATTGACTTCCTCTCAATGAGGGAAATCTTCCATTGAGTGGTCCTCTGTACAAATCATGAAAGAAAACTTAGATTTCCTATTCGGTTGAGTATCAACAATCTTTGTAGTATCTTTCTGGTTAGAATATTTCTTGGATTTACCCTTGTTATTCTTCTTACTTCTGGGTTTCTGAGATGAAGTGGATTGGACCACATACACCTCAGAGGTTTGAGTAGGAGCATAAGTAGTTTTTGTGTTCGAAATAGAACTTGGCTCTAAAGAAGGTCTTGTCAGATCATTCGATGAATGAGGAGAATGAGGGATCATATCATAAAGTGTGCTGGATTGGGAATATACCAAGTCCAAATATTGAGCACGATTGATAGCTTTCTCCTTAGTAACAAAAATTCCCATAGAAAAACCTTTGGCTATGGGTGGAAGGAGTGACTTTGTAAACCAATCCACGAGGATTTGGTCAGGAATTGGAGCTTTAATCAACTGTCTCCCTCGTCTCCACTCGTGAATATGATCAGATATGTGGGTGGAAGAGGATTTATAGAGTGAGGTCAAMATATATGTACCAGTRTCATATCATATAGGAAACTGGAAATGCATCAGGAAATCCATGGCAAGAGACTTAAAGTCAACAAAGGAGTTACGTGACAACTCAATATACTATTTGGTTGCTGCACCTATAAGTGTTCTCTGAAAATKCCTAATACAAATGGAGTCATGCATCAAAGAGTTTGAAGAACACCATAGATGGAGAGTCATAACATGATTGTTAGGATCTTCCCCAGGTTTTTCGTCAAATTTAAGGATTTCAGATGGTAATTTGGCARGGATGGAGGGCCAAAATGGGGCATGTTGAATAGGATCATTTTTCAAACATCTGGATATTGGTGGTAACCATGTGGCATGGGAACACCAGTAGGACCATATCCAGGTTGTGGCGAGATGGAAAAACTAGATGGTCCTCACATGTATGGTGGTTGATATGAAGGTCCCCCTGTGTATGTTGACTTCCCGAGTTGTCCACCCATGTAAATTGGTTGTCATGATTGTCCACTCATGTATGGTGGTTGTCCTAGTTTTCCACCCATGTATGGTGGTTGTCCTAGTTGTCCACCCATATACTATTATTGAACATATGGACCTCTTACATACTGAGATTGACCCGATGATCCCCCCATGTATTATGGGTTTCCCGATGGATCTACCATATACTGTGTTTGAGGAGGATGTTGTGTTGGAATCATGGGGTTTACAGATTGATAGGGAAAAGTTCCTTGCTGAGGAATGCCTGCCAGATTGGGTTGACCCCACAAAGGATTAAAAACTCCTCGATATGGCTATCTAGGATACATGTTAGTGGCGGTAGGGATAGAAGTAATTGCATGAGCGACTTTACCCTAGGCTTATTGATGTTGCAACCAAATAGGTTCCCCCCTAGTAAAATGTCCCCCCCCAGCTGAAGGTTTTCCCCCAGATAAAGGTTGGACTCCCATAGAAGATTGACCTCCAATGTAGGGTGTACTCATCTGAAAGTTTGGGGAGGGAGGATGAGTAGCTTGTGTAACCATGGTTGTGTGAACGACTTGACTTCCAACCAACTGACCGATGTGATGACCTAGTAAAGCACTTGACGTGTGCATGTGTGGAAATAGTGAAGAAAGAATATTACCCGACCCATGTGCGAAGGGAGATGTATTCACAAGTGGTTGTGTCAGGGTTACCTGGGTCACCAATGTTCCCAGCAAAGAAGAAGCACCAACAATATCAATTACAGGAGTTGTGGATAAAGTTGAATTCCCAAGTCCTTCTAGGAAACCAAAAGTTGGTGATTCATGCCAAAAGATCGCCTAGTGGCTGAACCAAATGGTAAATTGTAAGAAGAATAAGCATCAATATATCTCATGGATGGTGGATCAATGAGTGGTAGGTCGAGTGGATCAGTAAAAAGAGGATTCACGTAAGATGCAAGGATTTCCACAAAGGTGGTGACCGATTCTTCTAAGTGTTAGCCACTTTCAGGAGCTACACTCCCGGTCTTAGAAGTTTGATCTTCGATCATCCCTTCGTAAGAAGGGTTGTGTTGAGGTTCCTAAATTTCAGGATCCATATATTGTATACTATGATATCTTTGAAAATTTAACGATCCCTAAGGTCGACTATGAAAATCAAAGAAACACACTCCTAAGAAAAGTAAAAGAAATCAACCAAGAAACAATAGGTTCAAGGATCTTTCGAAGATGAGATTTCAAGCCGTCAGTGAAGAAATGAGAAGAAATTATCCCCACCTCCATGTAACAACCCTTCTCTGTGCAAGCAACCCTCACTTTCATGGGATCACCCTCCAAGGGTACTGAAAGTGTGATACAAAGTCTAACCCAGGTACCATGGGAATCCCCCCATAGTCACCTCTGTAGATACCTAGGAAATTCCACTAAGGTTACCAAGTCATAGTGAGCCTCTAGGCGGGTACAATCGACTGTCGTGATCGAACGTATGGTAAGGATATCAAAGTCTAAAATTATTCACGAGAACCGAAGGCAAGTGGACTGGTAAGACTCTTGAGGACCCATGACAGATTCAAGATTTATGAAGCACCGATACCAAATGAAACCAGTGGTTTCTCAAGAAAAGCCCCCAATATATGATCTTTCCACTATGATTGGTCAAGCTTTGAAGGGGTAATCTATGCTTCTCTTCCGCACATAACCTCATGTTTATCCCCTCTGTTAGAGGGGGTTCCCGACTATGCTTATATGAAAGTTGGATTTTTTCACTCTTTAGTGTTCTACAACCTGTTTAGTAGTCTTGGACGATTTACTCATTTTACCTAGTCCAAAGACCCTAATCACGTGCTACTGTTGGTGTGCTAAAAAAAAAATTGTCTAGTGTATTTCATTAACACGCTGTTGATTTTAATGAATTTTTACTCAGAAATTTCACGAAGATGAAACTGATTATGTGTGAGACTCAACTCCAATAGAATGCAAAATAACAAGATGCAATTCTTTCTTTTCGATGAATTCTATGTATGTGAAGGAGAGGAGTTCTATTATTTTGAACACATGAAAGTACTCAAAACTATGCAAATTTTCAATTTCTGGGGGCAAGATGATGCGAAAATACCAAGCAAATGTTTCCAAAATCCAAATGAAAAACTAGCTCTTTTCCAAACATGTACCAAAACTAATTTCCTAAAAATGCAAAAAATTCTTTGTTCGATTACATATGCAATGAGATATGCAAACTTTTCTACTTCTTAACTTTCAACTGAAATGAAAGAGATCAATGTTTGACACAAAGAAATAAGAGGCAAAATAAAAGAAACCAGACAAAGTGCACTCAAAAAATGATGAGAACTGAAACAGGCCAAGTGTGAGATAGCTTGTTCAATCAAAGACTCAAAATATGTAAACGAGAAGGAAGACAATCACTCTTGAAAAAATCCTAAAAAATGAGCAACAAGAATCAACGTTCAAATCCGGGTTGCGACAAACAAGAGAGTCCTAATCATTAAAAAAGTGAGATGTTTCAACGAAGACAAAAATGGCTCAATACCAAACAACCTTTGCAAACTCTAGTTGATGAAAACTTATAAACAATCAAGCAATATGAAAACTTTGAAAGACCAAGATTTGACAACTGAAAGGTAGGATGAACTAAGGGATATTGTTAACCCAAGGGGACCATACAATTTCACGACTAGGATAAGTTTGAAAACTCAAATAAGGAAATGAAATGAGCGATGAAAGTGAATTTCTCAATCAAAACAAAGTCAAATACAAATCTAAATACTTTAGGATAAAATCCTATCAACAACATACTGAGTAAAACAAAGTAGAACTTCATGAATCCACCTAAAAAGAGAGACTGGCACCCTTGTTACCAAAGGAACATATCACTATGGTTCTCCCTAAGTGACCAGGGGAGAACTCGAGTCAGACCAGTGACACTCTAATAACCACTGCAGGGGAGTGTTGGTTCTGGAAAGTGCTTGAAAAAATCACAAAAATGCTTAAACTCAGCAGAGACTTAGTCAATGACTTTGTAAACTTATTGATGAAGATGAGGGAAGGGGAAATGACTAAGAATAAAGCATCAAACAAACAATATCTAATCATAAACAAGGATTCAAGTTGAATCAAACGAAAGACTTGTCAAAGTCCATTCCCCAGTGGAGTCACCATTTTTCTGTTATGAGAAATATTACCCCGCGGACAGGTTAAGATCCCCTTTGGACCAAGACCCCTTCATTGGTCCAAAGACATAAGTAAACAAATGGTTGCTACTTTCCTTATAGATTTAGTTCATAACTAATCAAAATGAGAATGGGAAAGAATGTTATGTACCTTGTTTCGATGTTTTTCCTCGCTACTCCAATCTTCAGGATTGATCTCCAAGCTCCTTAGCGTTAGTCGGGACTTGCGATGAACAACAAATAAATCCTTTCTCCTACTCTATGTTATTATATAAAACATATCTATCTATACCTGATTTGACTTAATCATAGAAATTACAATGAACAATCATAATTAAAGGAATAAGCCAAGTTAATATTAATGGAAAGACAAAAGAAGGAACTTACAAATCAAGTTGATGTTGTTGCAATATTCTCCAATATCTCCTCGTCCAACCCTTGCATGAAAATATTGAGATCAAAATGATGATACTTCAATGAATTCTTTCTCCCAGGATCAAAGGATTGACACCTAAAATCTTCCCCCTTTCACCTTGGAATGCCCTCATTATATAGGATTTAGAGGCTTAACCACCATGGAGAATATCACTCACTAGATCGACTGAATTGGGATCTCCAAGATTTAAAGGGATAACATATCTCTCAAGGATTTTAGGGATAAAATATCTCTCAAGGATTTTAAGGAGGCAATATCTCTCAAAATCCATCAAATTAGGATATTGGTTTGAGAAAATCTCTCAACCATCCATGAGATTCTCAACTTCTCATTGAGATTAGGAATCTAAATGTGAGGTGGATTCTCACACTAAATTAATTTCCATTTTATGAATAATAATGAATAATTCATAAGCACAAAGTATTTTTACCTTCATATGATATATTTCTCCTCCACACTGACTAGGGATTGTGACAAATGTTCTTTCATGGTGCCAAGGTGTTGTGACATATTAAAGTGCATTTGATACTTATTAAGGTGCATACGACATTTGAAAAAGTGCATGCGACACGTATTAAGGTGCATACAACACTTTACGACACTTGCGAAACTTAGGTGTAAATGGGTGTGATACTTAAGTGTGACATTTTGGTGTGTAACAGACCTAGTACTCAAGAAAGAACATATCTTCCATTAAATTGTACATAGAATTTAATATAACAAATAATGGAGGGGAAAACCATATAGATCTATATTAAGAAATGAAGAACCATTACATCAATCACATTTTTACTTTGAGTTCCTGATTGAAGTCTCTTCTTGTCTCCAAGATCTCGATGATCCTCCTTAGCCACTCCATCACCCCTCTCTATTTCTCTAGAATAATAAATCTCCTCTCTAATATTTGGCTCTCATACTTATATATTCTTGAGGAGATAACAATAAGTTGCATGGAATGAAAAAAATAAAGATAATATCGATCTAACCATAGGTTGCATGGCATGAAAAGATTGAAGATAAGATCTAGCTAACCATAGGTTGCATGCATACAAAAAATTAAGATAAGATCCATGCATTACCTTCATGCAAACCTTTCATCTTTCATAAACTAAATGTTCTCAAGAATTATTATAATTTCCAAATATTTGAATTATTATGTGAATATATTTTTTCTTATTAAATGATTTGCGAAAAAATATTTGTGACTTGATAATGTATTTTGGTCTTCTTCATATACCTTAGCTTATGGTGCCAAATAAATGTGTAACACATACTATCCTAATCAAAATTTTATATCCTAGGCATAGGAAGATTAGAGTTATAACCTATACAAGTTATGGTTTTGATATAGTCATGAGACCTTGCTAAAATTAGTAAGGTTCACTAAATTACAATTATTTAAATATTACAAATTTCTAGTTGTAAGGAGATCAAATTAGGAATATGAAAGAAGATTGAGTAGGGTTTCAATTCCAAAAGTTGAAATTTTTAGGAAAAAAATTACATATTTATTGTTTATAAAACCTTGCTATCCCAAGAAAAAACAAAACAATTTAATAAAGAGGCCCTAACTTCCTCTTGGAAAATCCAAAAATCCAATTTAAGTAATACATGTGGCATTAAGGGGAAGACATTTAAGCCTATTACAAGTTGAAATTTAACAATCATCTTTTGAGTTAAAATAGGAGATATAATTGGTACAAGGTTGAATTGCAAATCATTCCCCATAGAACGACTTAAAATGGTAAGTTAACTTAAAAATGATCATTACTTTTGATTATAATGTATGATTCGGGTGATTCAAAAGGTGTTTAAATAAGGACAAAGAAGAGAATACATACGCAAAAAGTATGGGTTTATCATTTGGGGAACTGACCAAAAAGTATGGGTTTATCATTTGGGGAACTGACCAAAGTGTGAATTTCTTATATTGGAATGGAGTGGTTTCAATAAAACAACACATGTTTAAGGTAAGAATAAATGGAAATACCTTATTTAGTGGAGATAAAGATGGAATTTATTTTGGAAAATGGTTGAATATTATATTATAAGGGAAAATTCTTCATTATTACATCATGGTTCCCTTGACTAGTGGCATAATCTCGATATAAATAAATAATATAGTTGAGACAAAGTTTTAAAAACATTACTAAATAAATGGATAATATAAATAAAATTATGAGACATCAAGAAAATGAAGAGATGAATTGAATAGATCTAAAAATTAACATGCCTGATAATATAATCAACTCTTGAAGTTACAATCTTTTAATCCAACATATATTAAGGAGGTTAAAGACTTAAAAGAAGAAACGATAAGGAAATTGAAGAATAAAAAGGATGCCTAAAATGAAAAATGGAGAAAGAAAGATGGATAAATAAATAGGTTGTGTAATCATAATCAAAACCTTTTTCATGGTGTTGAGAATGTGAAAAACATTTATCAGAGGCATAAGTAAAAATTATAGATGAAGAAACTACTAAAATATAAAAAAAATAAATTAGTAAAAATGTTGAAGAAACCCTAAATATCAATGAAGTTAAATTGGAAATGAAAATAAAAATAAAAAAAAATGATTAAATTAATTGTGGGAATCATAATATAAAATCAATGAAAATGAAAATAAGAATTGGAAAAGGACAATTAAATTAATGGTTGGGATCACAATATAAAATCAAAGAGAGAAGGAAGAGAAAAAAAAAAAAAACTAAAAAAAAAGAAGATTAAATAAGTACATCTCCATCTTGAAGATGTAAACATGGTATTGTCTCCAAAGAAAGAATAATAAACTATCAAGAATAAAGGGTAGAGTGTCTCATTGAACACAAAAATAATATTTATGATAAGGATGTGGAAAATGACATAAAACCATAGAAGGTTGAGCCTTATCTAGATCCTCATTATCAAGAAAGACAAAAAAATGTAGAATATTATCTCCGAATCCAAAGAATAATATGGTGGAATAAACAATATGTGCATAAATAGAGATCAAGGAATAACTGTGCAACAAGATATATCAAGGACCAACAACTATAACAAATTGGAAAAATTACAATAAGGCATGGAATCAAAAGAAAATAAGACACTAAGAAATATCAAATTATCAAATATTGATTCCAACAATAATTAATTATGGATAGATGGGTAATCAACAATGGTAATATGAGATAAAAATGGGAATAAATCCTATTACTTAGCTCAATCATATGAAAAATCTTAAATACAAAGAATTGAGGACAAAACTTTCCAATGAGACGTACTATGTAATGCAGATAATGATATTAATCAGGGTAAATAATGAGATAAGGAGTCAAATGCATATGTAAATAATAGGTCAACCAAGTAATAAATCTACATAGATAATGAATAAAAACTAGTATATATAAAAGGCCAATATAGTCATAATTACACACATTGATTTGAATGTATTTTGATTATTTGTAGTTCTTCTGTATTAATTAAAAAGTTAATGTGTAACTCATCATAATAATACTTTTAGGAGTTCCACTCCATACATATATTTGATATACATTGTGTATATTTAGGATTATCATGTTTTATTGTAATTTATATTAATTTCATATAATCAAACTATGAAACTTTTTGTTGGTTTGGTTACCTACTTTTTGATTTAGCACAATAGTTTAATTGTTATTATGAATTAACACAGATATATTTACAAGTTTTAGCTAATAATTTTATAATCAATTATATTTAAATTTAAATTGTTATAAATATACTAGTTACTTAGTATATTCCATGTCTAAAATTTACCATCAATAATAATAATCCAAAAATTTACCTCTTACAATATTATATCAATAATACAATCCTACATGCTTCATATAATATACTAACCCATTAAAATACACTAATAACACAATATACCTTATATCTTACAATATTATATCAATAATACAATCCTACATGCTTCATATAATATACTAACCCATTAAAATACACTAATAACACAATATACCCTATATCTGAGATTTACCATCGATAACAATAATAATAGTCCGAGAATTTACCTCTTGCATTGTTAGATCAATAATGCAATCCTACATTTCCTAATATAATATGCTAGCCCATTATGATACTCCTACACAGTTTCACACATTATTAATAGAAAATAATTTTCACATTTAGGATAGATTGCTTCATAATGATGAGTAGTATCACTTTGAATATCATAATGAAATAACAAGTGTGTCATAGGTATTTAAACTCTTCTTTTCTTCTTTTAGTCGATGAGACAATGTGCACTGCTACATCCCTATGAATCATTTAGGGAGGTGTTTTATGGGTTTTTATTACCAACAAGTATTTGTATCGTATATAAAAGTAAAATGATGTTTAAGGTTTATAGGTTGGGTGGTTGGAAAGTTTATTTGTTCTTTTTTTTATTCAGTTTCAATTTTTATAAGTGATATGATGGTTTGTTATGATAAGGTTAAAGGATGTGTGTCTCTTTTGAGTGGGGCTCCCTTGTAGGTGTGTTTCTAGATGTCTTGGTCCTTGTTAAGTTATAAGTTTTCCGCTATATACTGGCTTGCGGGCTATTGACACTAGCCTAGGATTTATAGTAACACCCAACTAAATTTGAACCTGGACCTCACCCAAATAATCCCAACAAGTTATCAATTCTCCTAAATAAAAAAAATAAAAAAATAATTACAATATTAAATTAATATTAACCATATTTAAATTTAAAAAATAACAATTAAATTTCACTGTTATTCATAAACAATAACAATGACATTTAATTCTAAA
Organism: Picea sitchensis; assembly: GCA_010110895.2. NCBI lineage: Eukaryota > Viridiplantae > Streptophyta > Pinopsida > Pinales > Pinaceae > Picea > Picea sitchensis. The sequence continues at coordinate 51,995 of SNQJ01S0064963.1, forward strand.
GAATAATAATAATATACAATAACTCTAAAAATAACTATGCCATTGACATTTAATAAATATGAAAGTATGTATCTAAAGATAAAAATGACCTCTAAATAGAATGAATTTCTAATTCTAAAAAATAACAATAAAGATAAAAATGACATCTAAATAACAATGACATTTAATTCTAAATAATGATAATGGTATACAATAACTCTAA
>SNQJ01S0064963.1:61169-72044 GCA_010110895.2 Picea sitchensis
TGTTCTTAGGTGATGGTAGCACTATATAAAGGGGTTCAAGCAATGTAATGAGACATGAAGAGAAGTATTGTATTTGGAGTGGTAGCTCAATAGGAGGATGCCCCATCGAAGAGGCAAGTGAACAGGAGAGGATCCCTTCCATAGTAGGATCCATTGTATGGTGTTGCCCTACCTTAAGGGTTTGATAATAATAGAATGTGGTTTCTTCTATCTTGCTTTGTTGATCTATTGTGTATTCAGTAATTGTGTTGATTATATCTTCAGATCAGTGTTAGGTTCTTAACACTTTGACACCTTTTCCTTTCCTGAGAAAAACTTCACAGTGGGCACTAGTGTTTCTTGCTAAGCCCCTCCCTTTCACGTGACCACCGATGGTGACCACTCATCAACCAGAATGACCCTTGACGACTTCTCATTTCAGATTATCTGCTACGATTTCCCTTGATTCTCCCAACTCATGAAACTCCGCGATGGAGCCTAGAAATGCTATCTCCTTCCTCAATATTCCACTGATGTGACCTTGGTTGTGACCAGAGGCCAAGAAAGAGGGTTCTTTACAATTTTGCACATCAGATATTCAACTGCGAGTTGCCTCCATTCTCCCAACTCACAAAATCTGAAGTGGAGCCTAGCGATGTGCTATCCCCTCCCTTAACCTTCGCTGATGTGACCATGGTTGTGACCGCATGCCTAAATTCTGAGCGCTTCCTAGATCAACGGTCCATATCTCTCCGTGATCCAACAATCAATATCTCTTCTTCACGTTTCGCAAGTACGCGCTTCGCGATGTCGAAAGTTGGCTCACCTCCCTTATTTCGATTCTCGAACTCACACTTGCATCAAATCAACGACCCACAATCCTTCCTTGATCAACGACTGTGATCACCTTTTATGTTTTGGGATTTCACGTTTCGTGAAATCATACATCAACTCACGCCTTTCTTCCAAGACCCGAACCCCGACTCTCTGCTTACCAGATCAACAATCCATGATGCTTTGAGATCCGATGACCTAGATATCCTCTTCATACTTTGAGACTTCACGTTTCAGTTCTTGTCTGATCAATGACCCAGGTCAGTCCTCGATCCAACGGTCCAGATATCTCCTTCGAGAACTCGAACTTCACGAGTTTTTCGCTTCTCCTATCTTTGATTTTTTGACTTGCGAATCAGCGCAATGATAATCGCTCGCCACGTGTCCTACCTTAATGGAAGACCACGATTCCTTCGCAACTTTGGGGTGTTGAATGACTCCTGGGATTATCCTCCTTGCAACTCCACTGGATCTAATGGTTGTTGGTTCTTCGCACTTAAATCCAACGACTAAGATCTATTCTCCTCTTTTGTGCACTCCTCCTATTTGGACTTTGATCCGAAGACCACTATCTCTCCTCCTCCAGAGCTTACGATTTCTTCCAACTTAGAATATTTTCTAAGTATTCAAAGGTTTCGGCCTCCAAACCTTCTCCTCTGGGTCTCATCTTCGTTGTTCTTGTTTTCCATCGCCGCTGTTGTTCTTTTTTTCTTTTCTATTTTCCATCACTATTCTTGCCATCAATGAAAAGAACACTCTGCTTATAAACATGCCATCATCACTACTGTTCATGCCATCAATGACAAGCAACTCTTCCTGTAAACATGTCAACAATCTCCCCCTTTGGCATTCATGGCAATCCTGAAAGACTGCACTGTTCTACTTAGAGTTCCGACTGTAGCATCCATACCACACCTTTTCTCCCCCTTTGACATCAATGTCAAAGAAAACATGCTCCCCCTGAGCTGTTTCAGTACTTTTTGGAGGTATCATATATTCTACCAACACAAACTCCCCCCGATCAGATAGACTATTTATCTTGATAACGGGGTCACGCCCAACTTCTGGTGTAGATACTCAAACTGAGCTTTTGCAAGTGGTTTAGTGAAGATATCAAAAATTTCATCTTTGGATGGAATATAACGCAAAGAAGCAACAGTGTTGGTCACCTATTCCCTCAAGAAGTGATACTTGATGGGTATATGTTTGGTCTTGGAGTGAAATACAAGATTCTTTGACACACTAATTGCACTAGTATTATCACAATGAATTGGGATCGGTGTAGTATATTTTACCTCTAAGTCTACAAGTGTCTGAATCATCCACAATACTTGGGTACAACAAGTGGCATCTGAAATTCATTCAGCTTCTGTAGTTGATAAGGAAATGGAACGTTGCTTCTTGCTCAACCATGCTACAAGGGAATCTCCTAAGAAGAATGCACCTCCACTCGTGATTTTCCTTTCATCCACGCAGTTATCCCAATCAATATCTGAATAAACTGATAGTTGAAAATTCTGATTCTTAGTATACCATAAGCCATATTTCATTGTTCCTTTCAAGTATCTGAATATTCTTTTGACAACTAACAAATGTCTCTATTTAGGTGCAGCCTGATACCTTCCTACCATTCCAACAACATGCATTATATCTGAATGGGATGTTGTGATGTACAATAGGTTTCCTATCATAGACCTATATGAAATATGATCAACATCAGGTGAGTCATCATCCTTTCTTAACTTGCATCCAGTGACCATAGGTGTGCTCATAGGTGTAGAATATTCCATTTGAAACCTTTTCAACATCTCTTTTAGATATTTCTCCTGAGAAGGCAATATTCCTTCAGACCTCTGAGTAATTTGCAGACCAAGAAAAAATGACAGTTCCCCTATCATAGACATTTTAAATTCAGACTGCACGGCAGAAGAAAACCATTGTACCAATGAAGCATTATTGCTTCTGAAGATGATGTCATATACATACACCAACACAATGAGCAAATCATTACCCTTTGTTTTGATATATAGATTATTGTCAATTGTTCCTCTCTTGAACCTTTTATCTTGAAGATACTTATACAGTCTATAATACCAGGCATGAGGAGCTTGTTTCAACCGAGATAAGGGTTTCTTCAGCTTGTAGACAAATTCAGGGTTATCTGATAGTTGGAAATCCTCTGGTTGTTCCATATAGACTTCTTCTTTTAGATATCCATTTAGAAAAGCTGACTTGACATCCATTTGATAGAATTTAAATTGTTTATGACAAGCATAGGCAAGAAAAATTATAATAGCTTATAATCTTGCTACGGGCGTAAATGTTTCATCAAAATCCAGTCCTTCTATTTGAGCATATCCTTTGTAGACCAATCTAGCCTTATTTCTTACAATATTTCCTTGTTCATTCATCTTGTTTTTGTAGACCCATTTGGATCCTATTACATTTTTATTTGCTGGCCTAGGAATGAGTTCCCAAGTGTCATTCTTTTCAATCTGGTCCAGTTCCTCATTCATTGATTTTAATCAATTTATGTATTTACTGGCTTCATTAAAGTTCTTAGGTTCCACCATGGATATGAAGGCTATATGTGATTTCTCGGTGTCTTTGATTATCCTTCTCCTGGTTTGTACACCTTTGTCTTTCTCACCAATTATTTGACTTTCAGGATGATTTTTTTGAGTAATTATGGAGGAAGGATTTGATGCTAATTGCTGTCCTGACTCTTCTTGTCTGGGTGTCTCTTCTCCATATGATTCTTGGAACTGTTCATCTTCAGAGTCAGTTGTGTCCTCTGTAGTAGACTCAATATTTCTCACCTCTCTTACTGCGACTCCTTCATCAACCTTTAAACCAATGAAATCAACTAATTTATGAAATCTTTTATTAAAGAATCTATATCCTTTACTATTGGTAGAATATCCTAAGAAGATGCCTTCATCATCCCTATCATCATACTTGACAAGATTTTCATTATTATTCTTTATGTAGAACTTAATCCCAAATACTTTGAAGTGTTTGATTGAAGCAAGTCTTCCATACCACAGTTCATAAGGTGTCTTGTCACTATGTGGTTTGAGGTGGGATTTGTTAAGAATATGGACAACTGTGTGTATTTCTTCTACCCAGTAAGTTTGACCAATGTTCTTCTCATTCATAATTGACCTGGCCATTTGCTGAACTGTTCTGTTTTGCCTCTCAACTACTCCATTTTGTTGTGGAGTTCCTGGGATTGTGTATTCTCTCTTGATCCCTTGTTTATCACATAATTCCTTGAAATCACTTGACATAAATTCTCCTCCTCTGTCTGATGTTACTGCCTTTATCCTGTTTCCTGTTTGATTCTCAGTTAAATCCTTGAATATTTTAAATTTCTCAAATGCTTTAGCTTTTTCTTTGAGAAAATAAACCCAAGTGAGTCTGGAGTAGTCATCAATGATCATCATAAATTTGTTTTCCTTTATTGTGCCTTCCTGTCTTGATGGTCCACATAAATCCATATGAACTAATTGGAGTGGTTTCTCTATTGAAGTAGAGCTCTTGGATTTAAACTATGTCCTGGTTAGCTTTTCTACTTGGCAGGGTTTACACACACAATCTTGTGGCTTTGATATTCTTGGAATATATTTTACCGCCTTAACATTTTTGAGCTTGATTAAGTGGTCAAAGTTTATATGTCCAAGTATCCTATGCCATAACCAACTTTCATCATGTTTTCTTAGATGACACTCTTTACTATCTTCTTTTAGCAATTTTATGTCCTTATGCCTTCAGCCACCACTTGTCCTGAGTTTACAGACTTTATCTTAACATCTTTGGAAGTGTATACAACTTCACATCCTCTGTCACACATTTGACTTACATAGAGAAAATTTTGTTTCATCCCATATACAAGTAGAACATCCTGGGCTTTTCCTTTACCATTACTCAAACTGACCATCCCTTTACCCTTGATTTTACCTGGTTCATCATTTCCAAAGGTTACATTTCCAATTTTTCTTTTTCTTATAGACATAAACTTATCCTTGTCTCCAGTCATATGCTTGGAACATCCACTATCTATATACCAAGGGTCTTTTTGTTTTTGAGTTGAAAGTACTAGACCACATTTTTTACTATCTTTATTTTTCCATGTGTTGGCATTTCTAGCTAACAGATTTATCCTTGGATCTGCCTTGTAATTCTTCAGATGGCAGTTTGCAGCTTTGTGGCCGAAGTTATGATAGTTATAACATTCAAGATCATTGTTCAATAGATCAAAGTGATTTGTGCTACATTGTCTACTCATTGGCTTCTTAGTTCTATGTTGCAAATATTGTTTATATCTTGACCTCCTCAGTTGCATGTCTCTAAGCTTAATTTGATAATTTGAAATCTTATGACCAAAATTAGAACAGTAAAAATAGTAACCATGGAATAAATTTTGGTACCTGAAGGATGGCCTTCTTCTTGGCATTTGTTGCTCCATATTTTGATATCTTTGTTTTTTATCAGGGATCATCTTGTCTTGATTAGCTTTTAGTGGCATAGTACTCACATGGTATGATTATCTGCTGACTTGGAAATTGATCATCTTTACTGGCTCTTTGTTTTCTAGCTGTTTGCTGCTTGAACCACTTACATAACCTAAACCAGTCTTCAACAAAGGAGATATCTATTTTCTCAGAATGTTGTTTAGTTCCGCTGAGGCTTTAATGCTTGGAATATTTTGGAGATACAATGCTTTAAACTTCTCCATCTCTTTTTTGGTTTTTACTACCTCTTCTTCCAAAGCTTCACGTCTTGCCTTCTTCTCTTATAACTGCTATTTCAGAATGTCCTCTATTTTCTTTGCCTCTTCTAATTCCACTTTTAGTAAGGAAAATTCTTCATCAGGGTTTTTACTATCTTTCTCGAACTGTATCAACAATTGTTTTTGCTTTTTCTTCTTAGATCTGAGTCTAGAAATTTCTTCTAGGGGGCTGATCAGTTCTCCTTCCAATTCAACCATAACTTATTCATCATTAACATCACTTCCTGTGCTTTAATTATCATAATCCTCTTTGGACATTAGCATAAAGTCACTAACATTATCTTAAATAGAAGATTCACTGCTTTCATCATCTGAGGGATCATCATCATTGTTTACACAAAGGATTTTCTTGTTAAAATTATTCTCTTTATAGACCTTCTTGTGTTTGTCTTTCTCTTCATCGTCATATGTCCGATCCTTTCTTTTGTGAGGACACTTAGATGAAAAATGACCTATCTTACCACAGTTGAAACATTTGAAGGGAATTTTTCCTTGGTACCTTCTTGATCCTTTCTTTAGTCTTCTCACAAATTTTTCTTGAATTTCATCAGGCTCATAATCCTCATTCTTATCTGCTTTAAATGATGCTTATCTAGAGGTGGGTTTATCTTTAACTATCCTCATTTAATATGCAATCAAGGTTCCTAGAAGTTGATCAAAATGCAAAGCTTTTAGATCATTAATTTATTCTATAGCAGAGACCTTTGGGTTGAACCTATCTGGCAGAGATCTCAAAATTTTCTGAACTAAACATGGTTCCTCATTTTTTTCACTAAGTCCTTTCATTGCATTTACTAGTTCTTCAACTCTCAGAAACTACTTCCCAACAGTTTCATCCTATTTCATCTTTATCTGTTCAAGATGTACTTTGTAGGTTTGAAGCTTGGCTTCCTTTACCTTCTCATTACCTTCATAATTGCTAATGAGTTTGTCCCACATTTCTTTGGCAGATTCTAAGTGCATACTTTTACAAATTCTGCTTCTGCAAGCCCACTCAGAATAACATTCATATCCTTAGAGTTGAAGATGAATTCTAGCTTGTCCTCCTTAGAAGCTAGAACAACCGTCTTTACATAACCAATCTCTACCACATCCCAGACATCTGCACCTAAAGCCATTATGTAGGTTCTCATATTAACTTTTCAGAAGGAAAAGTTTGTTCCATTGAATAGGGGGGCCTTATTGGTAGAAGTTACTTCATGGCTAGTCATGTTTAAGCTCTAGGATATACCCTTAGATAAAAGGAATTGGCTCTGATACCAATTGTTGGACAATTGAGAGGGGGGGGGTGAATCATTTGTTACTATGATTAAACAATTATGCCCATTTTAAACTCTTTAGATAACACTCAATGATGATCACAATAATGCAGGGAAGTAAGAAATAGAATATTCAACATCAATCACACACATGAAATATACAGAGACATACATTTCCTGAGGAAACCCATAAAGGGAAAAACCTCTTCTTCTTGATATGATAAGTAGTCTTTATTTTCTGTACATTATGATTCCTATGAGCATCAACGCCTTTTGAGACTACCACCTCTATTTTACAAGAAGCAACTTGCTGAGAGCACCAACTCTCTAGTTTCTCTAGCACCCACTAGAAGGAAGCACTAACTGGATGGAAGCACCAACTTCCAGTCACACAGGCACCACCCTGTATAACAGAGAAAAATAGTTCTCCCTTGCACCACCCTACCACCCTGGTTTTTCTGGCTACAACCAGATGGATGCTACAACTCCCTGTGTTCAAGCACCCACATGAAACTATGAGGACAACACTCCTCCCTTGCACCTCCCTACCGCCCTAGTTTTTCTAGCTGCAACCAGATGGATGCTACGACTCCTTGTGTTCAAGAACCCACTTGAAAATCTGAGGACAACATTCCTCCCTTACACCTCCCTACCACCTTGATTATAAAAACTTCATTACAGAAAATTATTATAGTGATATAGTGTTTGTCAATGGCTTACTAGTCTCATCACTATTTTTCTACACTACTCTTCTCTGCCTGCATCAGTGGCTTCCTGCTCGCATCTTCTTGAGATTTTTGTTCTTCTTCTCTATCTCTGCAGGCACACCTAGGTTTTCTATTCCTCTCTCAGATATGCATTCTTGTTCTATGTATTTCTTCTGCGCTTTATGTTCTATGCAACATTTCCATTCTATGCGCTACTCCTCTTCTGTGCGTTTCAGCTGTTGCGCATAGCATGCTTCTACCCGCATGAATAACTCTCAATATAAGCACCATATATTCTTTTCTCTACATATATTTATCATGCCAAGTCCTCTACCAGATCATACACCTAACTCTTCGTCCTCTCTGGCGATTATGCTGAGTCTGTTCTTCATCAGTGGCCGTTATTATGAGATTCTTTGGCTTCTCTGATAGTTACAGTCTTCAAAGCTTTTTCATATGTCATTCGTCTCTATGATGAGTCTTAATTCCACTGGAGGTTTCCTAGAGACTCTTTATATCCTCTGGCGATCACCCTGCAACTCCTCGAATTCCCTGGAAGATACAATCACTTCGTTATAACAGTTATTGAGAGAACCTCTGTGCGCTCATCCCTTTGGATCCTTTTCCTTTCCTAAGAATTTTTTTACAGTGGGCGCTATATTTTCTTTCTAATATCCTTTCATTCACGTGACCACCGATGGTGATCACTCATCAACCAGAATGACCCTTCATGACTTCACATTTCAGATTATTTGTTGCGAGTTGCCTCGATTCTCCCAACTTGCGAAACTTCACAGTGGAGCCTAGAAACACTAGATCCTTCCTCAATCTTCCATTGATGTGACCTTGGCTATGACCAGGGGCCAAGCAAGAGGGTGATTCATGACTTCACACATCAGATATTCAGCTGTGAGTTTCCTCGATTTTCCCAACTCACGAAATTCGATGTGGAGCCTAGCGATGTGCTAGCTCCTCCCTTAACCTTCACTGATGTGACCATGGTTGTGACCACATGCCTAACTTCTGAGAGCTTCCAAGATAAATGGTCCATATCTCTTTGTGATCCAACAGTTGAGATCTCCTCTTCGCATTTCGCGACTACGCTCTTCGCGATGTCAAAAGTTGGCTCACCTCCGTTCTTTCGATTCCCAAACTCGCGTTTGCATTATATCAACGACCCACAATCCTTCCTCGATCAATGGCTGTGATCACCTTCTATATTTTGGGATTTCTCATTTCGCGACATCATAAGTCAACTCGCGCCTTTCTTCCAAGACCCAAACCCTGACTCTCCTCTTACCAGATCAACAATACACGATGCTCTGAGATCCAATGGCCTAGATCTCCTCTTCATACTTTGAGACTTCACGTTTTATTTCTTGTCCGATCAATGACCCAGGTCAGTCCTCAATCCAACGATCCAGATCTCTCCTTCGAGATCAAACTTCACAAGTTTTTCACTTCTCCTATCTCTGATTTCCTGAATTGCGAATCAGCGCAATGTTGATCTCTCGCCATGTGTCCTACCTCAATGGATGACTAGAATTCCTTCACATCTTTGGGGTGTTGAATGACTCCTGAGATTATCCTCCTTGCAAATCCACTGGATCTAATGGTTGCTGGTCCTTCACACTCAAATCCAACGACTGAGATCTGTTCTCCTCTTCTGTGCACTTCTCCTATCTGGACTCTGATCTGAGGGCCACTGTCGCTCCTCCTCCTGAGCTTATGATTTATTCCAACTTAGAATATTTTCTAAGTATTCAAAGGTTCCGGCCTTCAAACCTTCTCCTGTGGGTCTCGTCTTCATTGTTCTTGTTTTCCATCGCCGTTGTTGTTATTTTTTTCTTTCCTGTTTTCCATTGTTGTTCTTGCCATCAATGACAATAACACTCTTCCTATAAACATGCCATCATCATTGCTGTTCTTTCCATCAATGACAAACAACTCTTCCTGTAAACATGCCAACAAGGGGTCGTTTGGTTAAATTTTACCAGGGCCTTAAAGAAATCTCACATTAATTTGGTGGATAAGGAGGATGAATTGGTATGTGTTAGCACTTGGTAAATTTCCTGGAGGTTGACAGCAGAAGAAATCTACTAAGGTAACTTTATCCAACAACTTTTGAACCTGGGATCTAGCCCTTCCAACTTCAGAGAGGGATCTCTCTATATGATTTAGCTATGTTTTCCACCTTTAAATATTAGGCTAGGTAAAGAGATAGGTCGGTTTTGTTGTCAAAGTGTTTTTTTGAATTGGTTGAGATAGTCTACACCTCCATTGGGCTATGGGGTCTCTCTTTTAATAAAATATGAAATCTGAACCAGAAACGCAAAGGGAAAAAATTTCACAGGGCGAGATAATATAACCACTGGATTCTTTAGTAACTTAAATGATGAACAACAGAAAAGATGATAAAGATAATTTCAACAAAGAAGCAGTTAAGAATTTCTTTATTGAAAATACCAGAAGATAAAACAATTAAATCTTTCGAGTCAGAAATAGGGTATACGAGATAAATACTGCAACATTCGTTACTCTTAAAGATTAGATTCAGAACACAGTATGATAACAAAGAGAGAATAACATTCAAATTAGAGAGAAAAACATCACCAGTGAATACACGCAAGAATCCTGTAAAAGTGCCTCCTTTTATTAATGGAAGATCTCTTAAAAAATATTACAGTCTGATAGCATCAGCGTGTGAATATCAACAACCCACAATACTTCGAAAGATCAAGTATTTATAACTCAAATTACAAATGTTCCTGTCATAAATGACCAGGACATGCTAAATCTATTTTTAGCCTAACTAATTTAACAAATTTCCTAAATCTAGGAACTGCTTGATAACATAGTGTAACTGCGCGCTGATTTCTGGGTGGGCCATTGATGAATCCTTTGAACGACCTCATCTGACTGGAAAAATAACTGGACTGGGACAACTCATCTACTAATCAATCAGATCACAGAGTTCCTCCCATCTAAGATGACTGGGCATGTTGACTTTGAGCAACCTTCGATACACTTCGTCCATATTTGTGTACTTGGAGAATGTAGGCTTGGTGAGGAAGATGTATCGAATCTCGTGTTGGATGCTGATGTCCCACTGAAGGACATATAGAAATTCCTTACCGGTGATGCTCCCTTGAATCCCTGCAAACTTTGAACTGTCCTTAGACACATCAGCCAATCTCTTCTTGTAATCTGGGAGTGTCATCAATTTATCATTAATTACCTTCAGACCAGGAAGACCTTTCTTCTGGAGAGCTTCAATCTTACTAAAGAATATTTGTACCCCTAG
>SNQJ01S0064964.1:14860-45437 GCA_010110895.2 Picea sitchensis
GGCCGACCTGACACTTTCTTATTTTGTAATTCTTTTCTTTAATTATCTTCAGAGCCTACATGTACTTCCTTCTTCAATTCACTTTGTCATCTTCAAAAAATCATTTCTCCTCAACCATGAGGATCCACGTGACGTTCCACATACCACCAGAAACAACATGATGTATAATATCCATTCATGGGTGTTGTATATGCATGTGCATTGTCCTTCATGTCCAAATACCTTTATCAATCTTGCGGTTCAAAACCCATGACTAGGGTTGACATCAATGACAACAACCAATCTTCCAACAACCTTCATCCTCATATTTTCTTGACAATACATATGCCACTACATTGTGTTTTCCTTTTTTATATCTGATCTCATAATCATAGCCTAGCATTTTTGTCAACCACTTGTTTTGTTCCAAGGAGGATAACCTCTACTCTAGGAAATACTTCAAACTATGGTGATATGTTTTTATTTGAAAACATAGTCCCAATAGATATGGTCACCAAGTGTGCACAACATGGAGAATGACCATCATTGCCTTTTCATATGTATATTTTCCCAAATTACGGCCACTTAAAGACTCGATAGTGAAATAAAGAGGTTTAGCTGCTTGTGTTAAAAGTACACCAATACTTGTCCCTGAAGCATCAAATTCCATAATTTTTTTTGTTGAAATCGAGGGATTCTAAGACGGGGGTAGTGCACATGGTCTACCTTAAATATGAGAAGTATTTATCTACTATTAGTGTCAAATGAAATGGATTCTTCGTAATAAGATTCATCCAAGGCTGGGAAACTTTTCCATAATGGTGGACAAATTTCCTGTAATATCTTGTGAGGCCCAAAAAACCTCGAAGGCATTTCAAGGTCATGGGTCTTAGCCAATACTACATAGCTTGAATATTTTTGGGGTCCACTTTTACCCCCTAATGGCCCACAATGTGTCCCAAGTATTTGACCTCACTTTCCCCAAAATAAAACTTGGCCTTTTTTATAAACAATTGAATGTCCTATAACAATTGGAGTACTTTGTCCACATGGTGTAGATGGGCATCCCAAGTGAGACTATAAATGAGGATGTTGTTGAAGAAAACCGTAACAAACTTCCAAATGTAGGGATGCAATGGTGTATTCATGATACTTTGGAAGGTAGATGGGGCATTGAAAAGTTCAAAAAGGAATTACGAAGAATTCATAATGGCCTTCATGAGTTCGGAAAGTATTATTTGGAATATGTTCTTCATTCATCTGAATCTGGTAATAGCCTGAACAAAGATCTAATTTTGTGAAGAAACATGCACCCTGTAGTTCATCTAACAGATCATCAATGACATGAATGGGAAACTTATCCTTAATGGTCAATTTATTAAGGGAGAGGAAATTTGGACACATGCGCCAAGAACCTTCTTTTTTTAAGACCATCAAAACAGGGGATGAATATGAGCTGGTACTTGGGAGAATTACACCAACCTCTAGTAATTCCTACACTATTTTTTTTATTTTATTTTTTTGAGAAAATGGATACTGATAGGGGCATACATTGGGGTGATGACTTCCTAGAGGGAGAGGGATGTTCTGATCATGCTCACCCTGGGAAGGGAGTAAATCTATGGGTTTCTCAAAGACCCTTTGGTTCTTTTCCAAGACTAGTTTTAGATCAGGATGTACTATTGGAGATGATTGATCACATACTTGGATGGAATTAAGTTGAACAATAACACTGTGGTGGCCTTTTGTTCGAGAGGAAGTTTGGATAATTTTTCGGATCTGTGGAAAAAGGAAGTCAAATAAAACTAGTTAGAAAATGGACGAGAGTGCACAACGAGAGTGAACTTCAAGGAACCAAAGAATGCGACAAAAGGATGCACCGAAGATTAACACACAAAATGCAGAAAATGGTTATAAACCGTTGGGTTTTGGGTGACATTTTTTCCACTTTTGTAACGATCTTAGCCCTGTATTTAAATATAAATATGTAAAGGGTTTTTTGGGGAAATGGAGTTCGAAATATGAGAAGTTCCTAGTGATTTTTGGGTAAGGGAATCGAGAAAAGGAATAATTATGAGGTATTACTGAAGAGTGAACTCACACTGCAGTAGAACGACTAGGCATGTTTGGGTGATGTTACTATTGCATCTTTTGTACTGTAGTGCGCAGTTGTAAGAAAACCATTAAAAAATAATCTAAGAAGCCAACCATTGTGGATATAGCCCAAGTTGGGTGAACCACGTAAATCTGTGTATTGTGATGGGTTGTATTTGCGATTTGTGATGTTTTATGATATATGATGAATGCATGGCTCACATATCAAAGCAAGGAAAATGGTTATAAACTATTGGGTTTTCAGGGAAATTTTGTCCACTTTTCTAATGATCTTATCCCTATCTATATGTATAAATATGTAAAGGGTTTTTTGGGGAAAAGGAGTTAAAGATATGAAAAGTTCCTAGTTCTTTTTGGGTAAGGGAGTCGAGCGAAGGAAGAATTATGAGGTATGACTAAAGAGTGAACTCACACTACAACAGAATGACTAGGTAGGTTTGGGTGATGTTATTGTTGCATCTTTTGTAGCGCAATGTGCAATTGTAAGAAAAATATTAATGAATTATATAAGAAGCCAACCATTGTGGACATAGCCCAAGTTGGGTGAACCATGTAAATATGTGTGTTGTGATGTGTTGTATTTGAAATTTATGATGTTTTATGATATATGTTGAATGTATGGCTTACATATGATGTTTTAATGTTGCGCATAAACTATGTTTAATGATAAAGTTACATTTAAGTAATGGGAACTATGCACATGAGTGAATGTTAGCAAAGACATAAAGAATGCTTCACTTCCCCTCATCATTACAGAACCTTATTTCCTGCAGCCCCTCTAGATTCCTCGGGTGAGACTTCACTTTCTCTGGAGGTGATGCTAAAAGGGTCGGTGTCTAAGGAATTTTTTGATATTTGAATGATTAACCCCGGGACTGCGCCCTATGCACTAACAAATGGTTATGTTTCCGGGACCAGGAACTGTAATTGAGGTAATGTTTTGGAGGCCGAATAGGGAAGGAATTGGAGAATGGATAGAGAGGAAGAAATGAGAAATGTCTAGAGAACTGAATAGAAACCCTAGGATCAACGACAAACAATGGTTACAAAGGTATGTTTTCACAGATTTGCATGAAATTTTCTTTGGTGAATTTTCGATTATTTGGATTGAAAGGTTAGAAAGGCTAGTGGAGAAAATTGGGAGATATAAAGTTGAATCTTTGAGAAACTGGACTCCTGAATTGATTAGACAAATTAATACAATAATTAATAAGGTTTCTCATGCAAAAGATTTATCTTTGAGTAGTATACTGGTGGGCTATATTACATAGTTTTTAGTAGATTCTACTCAGTCTTATAGTGTTGTAGAAAGGGAATTTTTGAAGGGTTTGTGCGAAAGATATTTGAGCTAATTATCTTCTTGGATAAATATGATATTGTGCGATAAGAATTTCATGAAAATGGAGAGTGACATCCAGGCACCTTCACGCATATAGGGGAACAAGGGGATGACCAGAGGATGGTCTGAGAGTGGGAAGGACGAGTAAGAAGTGGATGGAAAGAGGATGACGAGAGGCAATGTAACTGACTTAGATCGATATATTGGAGTATTCTTCTATGGGAAAAGGTTTAGATACAGTAAGAAAGAGATTGTGGATGGTAAACGAGAGAAGCATAGAGAATTCAAGGAAAGTGACCCCTACACAGTACCTCAAATCAAACGATATGGAGAAAGGAAAAGGAAAGAAAGAGACCCTCAGTATTTTCTAGCGGAAGAAGTATGTACATCTCATATCAAAATATACGTCAAACCCACAACCCCATGTGCGTCATTGCGAATTGAAGTAGGAAGTGAAACTTGTTCAAGAGAAATTGTAATAAGAGGAGGAAGTCAGAGAAATACTGAGAATAGTGGGAGAAACATAAAAAACTAGAATCAATCAACATCACCAAGGGTAAGTACAACACCTAGTGCAATGGAAGGAATAGATCATAAGTAGAGAATGCATGAGTTTCAGGGAATGGGGTCGAAGGACCCTGAGAAACACTTGTTTGTATGTGACACAATATGGACTGTGAAGAATGTCCAAGATGAAGAAATGAAGATTAAGCAGCTAGCCACGACGTTCAAAGGTTGTACATTTATATGGTATATGAAGTTCTAGACAACCACACTGGTTGGGAAGTCGATAAATTTGGAAACGATCAAACAAGAATTCTTAAAGGAATTTAAGAAGCCAAAATTTGAATCTCATTATATTATAGAACTAAAGGAAATCAAGCAACTGTAGAAGGAAATAGTGTGGGACTACAACCAAAGATTTAAATATGTAATGGGTCGATTAACATCAAGAATGGTTTATTGCAGACCTATTTCCACACATTCGTTGTCTACTAACACATTAGAAGGTCATGTCACAACCAGAAGAGTTGGAAATCATAATGAAATTGGAAGCATCTCTTGTAGGATATGGCATAGGTATGGCACAAGTATAGTCACAGTTGGATGCGTTGAGAATCCAATTATCAGAGATGATGAAGGAAGAGGAAAATCACAAACATGTTTGGTGTATAATATATAAAACAAAATGCCATAGGAAGGAAGATTGTCGATCCTTCGCATAGTATATGGCCATAGGAGAACCAAACCCATTGGGAGGAGGAGTGGGGCATTACAAGATATGTAAGACATGGGGGCATCATCCAAATTCTTGTCCCTTACTGCAGAAATATCGAATCACCCAAGAAATGTATTCTTTATTTTCTATAAATCGATAGAACATGATGAGAAAGGTTGTCGCACATTCGACTTAATGAGAGACCGATCTTTCGATGCGTACAAAATCCAGGAAGAACATGCTGCAACAAAAGGAGGAATTCATCCACAGTATAACATTCTAAGAGGCTTTAATCAGGGTGGACATGGAGGTTTTGACAAATGTCTAGGACGTGGAGGATTTGGTCAAGGAGGTAGAGGACCTATAATTTGTTACAACTGCAATCAACCAAGACATTTAGTAATATATTTTCTAAATCCTTGCACAATGTGCACATATTGTAGAGCCTTGGATTATGTGAAATAATACTTCCCTCAATTGGAAGTGAAGTGGCAAGTGAGAGGGAATTAGAACCAATACCTTACCTAACATCGGAATCAAAACCTGAACCTATAAATGATAGCCACCGAAGAATGGGAAAATCAACCAAGAGTAGTAGTTGCTACACACAGTGGAACGAGAACATGACCAAATGTGATGGAGAAAGGAAATGGAGTGGAACAATGGATAAGGAAAGTAGTTGAGCCATGCCAACATTCATTCCAAAGAAAGAAAAGAAACCTACCAGCAAGCAAGTAATGAGATACTAGGACCAAACTAGATATCCTCAATGTCAAAGACACTACTAGTATATGATATGTCGTCGGTTTATGATCACACTATCTAGAAAGGCTAGTTGAGAAGATAAATAATTTGAAAGACTTTATAAAAATATATTTAGAATTGATGGAGGATGAGACAACACTCAATTCACTACGTGGGATGATCGATCAATGTACACAAGATAGAGAAGTACCTACGACATATAGAGCAGTGAACCAAGTCTTGCACAAGAAGAGGACAAAGAGAGAGTTTATATTAAGTGTGTAGATAGGAGAATATGATGTGGATAATTTCATATTGGACTTAGGATCATATTTCAATGTTATTACAATATAGATGTGGGATATTATGGGGAAATCGAAGCTAGTTTCATCAACTATTCAGTTGAGGTTGGCTAACCAAAATAATATAATAGTTATCGGGAGACTAGTAGGAGTAACTGTGAACATAGACAGACTGTGCAGTGTAGCCGACTTTGAGGTCATCGAAATTGTGGATAGCAGTCATCTATATCCAAAATTGCTTTGACTAGATTGGGCCTTCGACAATCAAGAGATTATTAACTTAAATAAAAGAGAGATAATTTTTTGAGGAGGCTCAAAGGTCACTATGCCATCAGATCCTATGGAGGAAAGAATATATGTGGATCCCACGAGAAAGGAAATTGATAACTTATTAAACATGAAAATGTGCATGGATGACTATGTCAACCCCACTACGTATGTGTTGACTCTTGAATCCGTTAGGACTGAACAACAACCTCACAAGGATATAAATCCCCCTGCATTTTTATAGAGGTGGTACTCCTCTTTATTTTAATATTTTTTTGGGATTATAGATATTCAAAATATGATACTTTGCATAAGTTTGTCATGGTAATCAAAGAAATATAAAGATAGAAATAAAAATAAAAGGAAAATGTTTTGTTTTCTATTTTTTGAGAAAGTTCCTAAGAAAGGACCAAGAACCACGCACTTTCACACATTTAAAGAAAATAAGCAAAATTTCCTCACATCCATCATAGATTAAACTAAAGATTTATTATCACATAAAAAAAAATAAGATGATTCGCATGCATACGAGAACATTAACAAAGTGGACACACGGGCAACTCAAATAGAGATAATTATAGATCAATCTCAAATACTTTATACTCAAAACTCAAAGTTACAAAGCACAATCGAAACTTATCCTGAAATAACTCTCTTGAAATTTCTAAAAAATATATAGTCTATTACATATTCTTTGAAATTTAAAATGTGTTTGTCTTAAAGACTAGGATTGGGGCTCCCACGGACCATAAAGAAAATATACAGAAGAATTAATTTTGTAGAAGGAATATGATGGGCGGTAAAAGAACAACAAGACCCAGAAAGAAGAAAATATAAGTTATCAAACTTCAGTTAAACCTTTCCAGTCAAAGAAGCAGAGTAACTGGATGAGGGAAATGATAAATAAATAAAGATGTGAACAACATAAACTTAATCTGATGGGCTCTCCTTGTTTTCACTTTCTTGCTAATGTGCTTTTATTGTCTTTATTAACGGTTATTGGAACAGTCTCAATTGTTTCTTTCCCCTTGATGGTCAATTTGTTGATCTCTTTATTAAACTATTATTCAATATAATGTTTCATTGGTGCCACTTTGATCTCATGCCAGATTTTGATGTTGAACAACTCGCCCTCCAAGTCGCGTAAATCAAGGGAAATATTGTGAAATGCTTCTTCAATGTCCTGATTTTTCAAGGGGTAGTCCACTAGCCAAATGTCTATGTCGTCCTCATCATATTCAAGTATACCATAGAAATTTTCAACTGAAAAACCTTTAAAAATATGAACTTGTTCGTCAAATTGTTTCTTTGTTAGGAACAATGAGTTGGGGATTAATTTTGGGTCTTCTACCTCATTAGTTCTTTCAGCTAGGTCTACCTCCATGAGCCTTTTGAATAGTTCTTCCCTCCTTGATATAGATTGGATTCACGCTTGAACAATATTATTCAAGTTTTTATCTTTTCTTTCCAACACGGGTTCAACTGTTTTACTCGACTAGGAGAGGGCAGATCCTCCTCTCTTCTCCTTAGTTTTGTCATGTTGGAAACTTTGTTTCCAAAGGGTAGTACAGTATCAAGGTAAAAACCTTATTCATTTGTCAGGTAGGATTGCAAATACTCATGGAAGGCATGCACCCTCGAGCCAAAGGAAGAAATGTTTTTTGAAATTTCCCATACCTTTATAATTAATGCCATTCATTTCTTAATGTTTATTTCTACATAGATTCTGGATGATGTAAGTAGGATTGAAGATCCTTTCAATTTAGCAGTGGGTGTGGCAGGTCTAACTATTGTCAAAGGACTAGAATGATGTGGAAGAGGCATTAAAGGACTGGAGAGGCAAGACCAACAATATCCTATTCCTTGTAAGTAACAGGAGAATGAAGGTTGATTAAGATAGAAACAGGGGCATTCGACTGCCCCATGACAAAAATGAAAGAAAATGCTAGGGAATTAGGAAATATAGACCTGGTGCTATCACAACTACCAATGGATGTATTACGTGAGAAACAAATCAACGCAACACAAGAGTTGAACTTGCGTGCTGAGAAGATATCCAGTGAGCTAGTAAATATTACAGAAAAGAATGTTTCATTAGATATAGAGTACAACAAAGTGAAACATGAGTGCAATGAGGCCACGTAGAAAGTAGAATGTATGAAGCAATCATTTGAGTGAGTATATCAAGGACTCCTAGAGGCGTAGGCCAAGAAATATGCCTCGGTGGAAGATCAAGTCGGAAATATAAGTGAATCCATTCAATAATTTGGTGCACACATAGTTGATCTATGATCTACAAGCATGCATAGAACCAATAACTCCACTTTAAGAGAGGGAGACAGGGGAAGAAAACTATGACAACAACGATGGAAAGTATAAAGAATATATAAGTAGAGTGTACGCAACTATATACAGATACTATGGGTGTTTGGAGACAACTGAATGAGAACAGGGTATGACATGAGATAAGTTAGAAGATTCATATTGAGTGGGGAAAGGTGCAGAAATTACAAGAAGTGATGGGCGCATTACTTCTAGTAGAGGTGGTAGCTACGATGAATGAGAACCAAAAGTTTTTTTTAGAAATGAATCAGCTAAGGGTGGAGCAGCATGCTCATGAAAAATATATAGAAGTTTTACAGGAAGAAACATACAGAGTGAAATAAACCTTAACAAAATCTCAAGGAATCATCAAACAGGTAGATGAGGAAGGTGTTCAGAAGATGAATGCTCACGTTAGTTTTGAAACAATAGAACAAATTTTACAGAAGGAATTAGAGGTCAAGGAAAAGTGTGCAACAATGAAGGAAACCCTCAAATCATTCATGGTGCATTGAAAAAACACTTGAGTGGCTTGGGACGAGCCACATGTGAGTGTCAGGGGCTAGTTGGAGAGGCCTTTTGGATAAGTTTTTGGATCTATGCCAAAATAAATTAAAATAAAAAGCACTTAGAAGATGGACCAGAGTGAGCGATGAGAGTGGACTTCAAGGATCCAAAGAACACGAAAAAAGGATGTGCAACAAAGCAACACAGAAAAGGATTGTCCCTATCTTTATGTATAAATATGTAAAGGGTTTTTTGGGGAAAATGAGTTCGACATATGAGAAGTTCCTATATATTTTTGGTTAAGGGAGTCAAGTGAAGGAAGAATTCAGAGGTATGATTGAAGAGTGAACTCGCACTAGAATAGAACAACTAGGCATGTTTGGGTGATGTTATTGTTGCATATTTTGTAGTGCAGTGCGCACTTGTAAGAAAACTATAAATGAATAATATAAGAAGCCAGTCATTCTGGATGTAGCGCAAGTTGGGTGAACCATGTAAATCTGGGTGTTGTGATGTGTTGTATTTTCAATTTATGATGTTTAATGAGATATTTTGGATGTATGGATCACATATGATGTTATAATGTTGCACATAGACTATGTTTAATGATAAAGTAACTATTAAGTGAATGGAACTGCACACACGAGTAAATGGTAGAAAGGACATATAGAATGCTTCACTTCCCCTCATCACTACAGAACCTTGGTTCTTGTAGCCCCTCTATATTCCTTGGGTGAGACTTCACTTTCTCTGTAGCTGATGATGAAAGGGACGGTTTCTAAGGGATTTGTTGGTATTTGAATGATTAACTTCGGGTTTTCTCCCTACATGCCAACACCTTTCTTTAAGAGTTTCTCCATCTAGTGAGAACTAATAATTTCCGGAGAGCCATCTTATAGGATTTGGAACATATAGGTGTGATTATCTTGATTAAATATCATATATAACTCCTGATAATCCATGGTAATCGGTCCAATAGTTAAAATCCATTCAACACCCAAGACAATATCACAACCACCCATGGAAATGGAAAACATGTGAGTTTTCATATTATAATCACCCATTTGGTGTTTGAAATCATCACAATGCCCCGACATTTCATTGTAGCTCCATTAGCTATGAGAATTTGAAAATTAGAAACTGGTCTAACAAATAAATTGACATCTTGAGCGACCCTGTGATGAATAGAATTATGGGTTCTACCACTATCAATAAACACCACAACCAACCTATATTTGATGTAGCCCCTGATTTTTAATGTATTTGGACCATAAATACCTGTGAGGGAAAGGAGAGATATGACAGGTTCCTCTCACTCCATAGGAGGTGTGACTAGATGTAGGATGGGGGAAGTTGGTTGTGTTTCCTCTAAGTCTGGAGCCTCACACGATAGGATATTATTGAAGGAGGTGGAAGCTAAGCCATCAATCTTAAAGAAATTTTGTTCAGAACATTTGTGGCCTCATGAATAGTTTTCATCACAGTAATAACAAAGTCCTTTATTTCAATGTTCAACCATTTCTGCAAGAGATACCTTTTGGACCTTCAAAGTTTGGGTTAGATCAGGGGTATCCCCTAAATGAGGGTGGTTGGGAACCACACAATGAAGGGGTCAGGCATGAAGAATGGTTTCATCCTCCAATGTTAATTTGCACGCATGCAACCAGGTAATAGGATGGTGCATACAAACATGAGCCCGAATAGCATCCTTTAAGCCAAAGAGGAAGCATTCTAGATAGAACTCATCAAATAAGCCCTCAATTTAAATATAAAATTGTTCAAATGTAGTGATCAAGTATGCTACTGACCCTATTTGTTTTATCTTGGTGAGTCATCCCAAAAAATGGGATTCCCTATCAAAATGGGCACAAACTTCTTTGGTGAACATGCTCTAATTTGGTTGTCCCA
This sequence comes from Picea sitchensis, assembly GCA_010110895.2. NCBI lineage: Eukaryota > Viridiplantae > Streptophyta > Pinopsida > Pinales > Pinaceae > Picea > Picea sitchensis. The sequence goes on from SNQJ01S0064964.1 coordinate 25,563, forward strand.
AATAACATTTCTTATGCCATTGCCACCATTTCCATCGTTATTGATCCAAGTACAAAACTCGCACATGGATTTTGGTCTCTTCATCTTGAATATCATGGAGGGATAAGTAGTTTTACATTTGGAATACCCACCCGGTTGGGTCTGATCAATCAAATTCATGCATCTCAACTTTTGGCACTTTATTCCAGGAATTTGGAGAACCCCAAGGGGAATGAGAAAGAGGAGTACTATCATAATGGGAAGAATGAGTAGTCTCATAGTGGTACTCCTGGTGCTTATCCTTTATGTGTGGCACAATTTCATGGAATTGTTGGGTGAGGGAGTTTAGGTTCTGGGAGAGGGAGTTCAGGCTCAGCTTGAGGAAGTTCATTTTTTCAGGTAGGTTGTTTACCTTAGTGTCTAGGTTCTTAGCACGAGTGGTAGTGGCCATTATGGAGGAGTAGGTAGAATGATACCTCAACGATCAACACAAGATAAGGATTCTATTGGGATAGGTGGTAGATAAAGGTGTTGGGAAGGGTGGTCAGGTCCAAAAGAAATATTATCTTAAAAATTATAGGTACTACGAAAATCATGACAAAGAGAGGAATCCAATGGGAGAGGTCCCAAAGGAGGGTGTTGGGAAGGGGGGTCGGGTCCATGGAATAAATATACTTAAAAGTGATAGGTACTACTGCAATCAGGATATAGAGAGGAATCTAGTCGTAGTTGTCCCAAATAAGGGTGCCAGTGGGACCAATATACTTGTTTTTTTAACTCATGCAAAGTTATACTTTGATATGAATAGTTCTGCAACTTTGGAATGCCCAAATTCTTAATAGTAAAAATTTTGTAGTCAATTCCCAACTAGGATGTAGGAGGAAAATTTTCACGGACTAAAAATCATGTATGTACATTGTCTGATATGTTTCCCCCTATTTAGGGTTTGCAGAGTGCCTATGGACAAAGGTTTACCCTATGTTATAACTCTCTGATATGCATGTGGGGTCGAAAAATAGTACTCGACTGAATATCTCATGGAACCAACTAAGGAGGCTCAATTGTATCCTTAGTTGTACTACCTGATAACCCAGGTACTAGAGGGCATCCTCTCAATTTCTATTCTCAGTGGCACTATAGCATTGAGGCGGTTGATCGATTTATGTATGGAGGGTTTTAGGATACCTAGGCCATTTTGTATACATGTGTATTCTGATGTGATACCACTTGAAGGGATACCAATAGGGGTTACAATGTTGTCCAACAATGTGAGCATAAAAACCTCTTGTATTTCGCAGTGTGTGTATGATTTCCCGATGGTGGATTTATGCGTTGAACAACGTATCACTGTAGCTTAAAGAAATCAGAATATGTCTCTACCATGAAAACATTAACCCACAATTCCTTCCCAGTAAAGGGATCTGATACCACTTGTAAGGTACCAGATGTAATATATTATGCAGAACCAAGAATATTTATCAATTATCAAGGGAAAAAAATAATTGAGAGAGAAATACTAGAAATAACAATAGTAATATTACCTTTATTTAAAGAAAGAAATGTTCGCTTGCCTCTTCGTGCAGGCAACCTCCAACAGAGCAGATCTCTATTACAATACTTTCTTAATAAAAACTTTCTCATATCTTCTACTCTTATTTATACTAATTATATCCCCTAAAGGACATTCTAGAGGAAGATCTTTCTAGAAGTGGAAGCTTCTATTACGTCTTCTTACATTGACTTGTTCACATTTATTTAATAGGCCTTATTAACTTATATCGTCCTTTATTACATGGAAAATATATCATGCTAACTAATGGCTAACTAAGAGGCCTTAGGTTCGGATCCTAACACATTTGTTTTCTTTAACCTCACAAAATGCTTCTAGATAGTAGTTAATCCTACATAGTTAGGTTTTGTTTTTTAATTGAGTGTCATGGTTTATGGAACTTCATGTTTAATATTGGATTTGTACATAACCATTTGTAGTCAACAACTATATTGTATTTCTTTAAGTCTTGGTATAATTCCATATCTAATATATCTCTACCTTGTAATAGATACCTACATCTCAATCTTGATTAATAGGTTTTCAAGAATTAAACCCTTCACATATTTTTAGTTTTTTCAAATTGAATAGTTGAAATTTTTATTTCAACTCTCATTAGGCTTTCTAGTCCTAGACATGTTTTTCATAGTGATCCTTGAACTTTTAAATGCCTCATATAAACTTGGAGGAAAACTAGGTAGTTTTTGTGGATATTTTATTATTTAAGAAAATAGGAAATGACATAATAAAATGGAGTGCTCATGAAAGGAAAGATTTGTTGGGAGCATTCCATGTTTCCACTATATGTTAGGTTTGATAATATCCCAATATTTTCAATTTTTTTTAAACAAAAGTTTTCATTTATTTCAAAATAAAATGGGAAAATGAAGAGAGTTTGTAGGTTAAGGAATTTCTAGAAATTTTACCCATAAGTTATGTCACAATGCACCTCTCTAAATGCATGTTTTTCAAAAGGCATTACTCGTTAATGACGCAAAACTCTATATAGATTTAAATAATGATAACAAGTGAAATTAGCAATACTTATGAAATGCTTGAAATTTAAAATAATGCATTACATGTTAAAAATAAAAATAGCCTTTGTTTTATTTGTTTTGTCAAAATATTTATTCAAATTTTTATATTGATAAGTTTTATGATCAATTTTATTGGGTGTAATGTGACAATTTTGTGTTGTTAAATTTATAAACATCTTCATAGTGTAGCAATTAGGCACTGAAATGTAGCTACTCCCTCCTATGTAGCAATTAGGAAAAGACAAACAACTTAGGATTTGACCCCATTTTTGTTTTCCCTTACAATCCATTTGTGAACAAAATAAATGGATATTAAGACTTAATAGATGTCAATCAATCATTATTATAAAGCATGTCTAAAGTCCTAGTTTAAAACTTTCCACCGAATAAATTCTAATATGAAAGCGTCTAAGGAAAGAATCGAGGCTAGGGTAAAATGATGAAAATAAACAAGTTCCTAAAAAAATATGTTTCGCAATGTGAAGGAGCTCAAATTAAACTACCATTTGAACAAGGGTTGCATGGTAGCGTAGTCCCTACTACCTAAATTTTAAAATGGAAAAGCCAATGGGATACATGGAACATGGGGGTTAATTAAATATTTTTTGGTCGTTGATTTTCAATGTTTACGGAACAAAGGAACATATTGTAGGAAAAGAATAAATATATTTTTCTGATTTGCTTATGTTAAATTTGAAAGAATAAATGCAATTGCATATATCAGTTGTTGAAATTGCACAGTCTAGTGGATTACAGGTTTTTCAGGGTGTTGGATCCATATGTGCATTCAAAACTACTTCTATTCTAGTGATAATTACCCAAGAAGGTCAAAATAAAAATAATATAATAGAGAGACTACTCCATCAATATTTTCCCTTGTACAAATCCTAATAGTTTAATCCTAACAATTTTCAGAGCTAAATCTGATATTAGAGGTCAATATTGTCCCTTGTAGAAATCCTAACAAACTCAATATTGTCCATGTTTGAAATCTTAACTGTTTTTCTGAGTTATCAAAATCATAACAATTTTCAAAATTGAATGAGATATCATATGTGTGAACTGTTGATTTCAAATAATTATTAAATACATGAAAAGTGTAGGGAAGGTCGTACTGATTACAAATATATTTAACCAAAATACTAAATAAAAATAATTGACAAAGTATCCATTATCATAATCTAGTGCTTCTGATATCTTTCATAAAATATGAGCATCATCCTTCACACCTTGTAAGAAATGAACACAGGTTGTTAAGCATTGGCCCTTATTGTTTATTCTGAGGTGGGAAATAATTTCACATCATTTCAAATACAATATTCCTTTATGAAAGCCTCATGCATTCCATGTTGGTTGTGCATGAGATTATGGCATATTGCAATTTTATAAATCTGACCTTGGATTGCAAACATTATATCACATCCTTGAATTTATAATTTCCATATGTCGGAGGAAAACTAATGCCAAATAATCATTGATATTCATATTACATGGATAGTTTAATACGTGCACATTTTCTTAATGGAGTAATAATGTTGGAATTCTAAACCTCATGGTAGTGGTCGAGGCAAGGGCATGAAGTGGTCTAGTACCAGTGCAGGAGGCGACAAAAACAATGACAAGAGAATCTTGTATAGAGGAATCAGAATGAGAAAATGGGGAAAATGGTTTCTAGTAAGTGTTAGGGTCCTAACCCACACATAGGTAGAACAATATCTTCAGATGTAATAAAGGTCAATATTAATAAGGCCTTGCAATAAAATATAATAAGTTGAATGTAAGAAGACCTAATAGAAGCTTCCGCTTCTAGAAGGATCTTCCTCTAGATGCTTCTTTTGATAGACATATTTAGTATAAATAGGAGTTGAGGGTATGAGAACCCTATCTTGGATATTATTTTAATAGAGATCTTCTCGATTGGAGGTTTCCCCCTCGAAGAGGCTCGTGAACATTGTGCTCAGAATCAAAGTGTTATTTATGTTGTTATTCTTATATCATTTTAGTGTTATTGTGGTGATTACTTTGGTTATATTGTTGTTATTCTTCCATTTCTAGCATTTTATTTCTGTTCTGCATACTTTTTATATCTGGTATATTACAATTGGTATCAGAGCACTTTCCTTGGCAGAAATTGTTGGTAATTTTTTTTCAGGGTAGAGACGTATTTCGACATCTTTAAGCCACAGAGATCTATCGTTACGCGTATAAACCCGCAGTTGAGGGATTCATACATGCCGGAAATAAAAGTGGTTCTTAAGCGCACATCTGTTGGCCACCCTTGTAACCCCTGTTGGTACCCCTTCGAGTGGTAGCATATCAGACAACAACTGTGTACGGATTAGCCTAGATTTCCTTAAGCCCTCTTTAGATAAATCGATCGGTCGCCTGATTGCTATAGTGCCACTGAGAACAACACTCAGGAAGATACTCTCTAGTACCTGGGTAGTCAGGTAGTACGACTAAGGGTACGGTCTATCCTCCTTAGTTAGTTCCCTGAGATATTGGGACGAGTACTACTCTTGGACCCCACATGTATATCAAAGAGCTATAGCACAGGGAAAGCCCTTGTCTGTAGAACCCTTGAATACCTAACCCTTGGGGACAGAAACATAAACAAATTAAAACAAAAAAGATATATTGTCGCGCAACTGTGTTCAGGTTGCCAAGCAAATACACATTTCTTTCTGGTTAAGAATTTGGGCATTTCCTCTCTGCGGTATTCTTCAGACTAGAGTATAAATCCGCAGGTGTTAAAAAAAAAAAAAAGACTATTTCCTCTCACCATTATTTGATACATATTCCATTGGATTCATCTCTTCACCCTTATCACATCCATCCATATCATTTTTCTGAAAAAACAATTTACCCCACCGACCCCTTTTCAGCTCCCCCATCCCCATGGCCCATACCCGTATCCAAGACTTGGAAGCTTGCTTCAACACCTTACAATCTAGTCTCATCGAGACCCAACAAGAAGTGAAACAACTCAGTGCCAATGTTTCCACCATCAATACAACCATGCAGTCCTCNTCCCCCATCCCCATGGCCCATACCCGTATCCAAGACTTGGAAGCTTGCTTCAACACCTTACAATCTAGTCTCATCGAGACCCAACAAGAAGTGAAACAACTCAGTGCCAATGTTTCCACCATCAATACAACCATGCAGTCCTCAATGGAGGAAGTCAAACAAGACCTCATCACCGAGCTTGAATCGGTCTTTTTAGCACTCTGCACAAAACTACATATCCCTACAAATAACCCTTCCTCTTCCTCACCTCCACATACTGAAGGTGACCATTCCTCTCATTCCCATAACTTTTAGAACCATCACTTTTAGCGTGACCTACGCCTTCTGCCGGTGGATGTGACCAAATTTGATGGATTGAACCCCACTGGTTGGGTAACCCAAATGGAACATTATTTCTCTTTATACGACTTTACATATGACTTGGCCAAACTTCGATATGGTGTTCTCCATATATATCAAGAACGTTGGAAATGGTGGAAATGGAGAAAAACTTCTCGTCAAGGGTATATTTCTTGGACACACTTTGTGGAAGATATTTATGAATGCTTTGACACTGACACCCACCATTTGGGCCATTTGAAAAAGTTTAAACAATCAAGAACAATGGAAGACTTTATAGGTGCCTTTGAGTGCCTGTATTTTCAGACAGAGGGCATGTCTGAAACCTTTTTCTGAAAATGTTTTATCAGTGGCCTCAAGGATGAGATTTGGGCCCATGTCCTCATGGCTCGGCCTCAGAGTTGGGTGGAGGATACTAAAAGAGATAAATAAGCACAACAGGTTATATCTTCTCCAAACTGGAAACCCTCCTTTATGCCTCACCCTAAACCAGTAAATCCCACTACTCCCTCCACTCCACTAAAGATTCAAAAATTGACGAAGGATGAAATGGATGAACGCCAACTCAAAGGCCTTTGTTATAATTGTGATGAAAAATATTTCCCGTGCCACAAGCATAAGGAACAAAACTTATTTTTAGCCATCTCCGAGGATATTTCAGAAGAGGATATTTAAACTCCCCTTGTGTCTGAGTCACCTGAAACCCCCGGCATAAACCCTCCCTTAGACCCTCCTGAAGTAGAACCGGTCATTTCCCTCAATGCTTTCACTAGCTTATCCACTCCCCAAAACCTCAATCTAATTGGTTACATAAAGCATCGGAAGGTCATCATTATGGTTGATAGTGGAAGTACCCATAATTTTATTCATCGTCGCATTGCCCAAGAAACTCATTGCTAGATCCATGCCATCAATAATTTCCAAATCATGATTGCCAGTGGTGGATCCATGAAATGTGGAGGGCGTTGTGAAAATGTGCATCTCCAAATTGGTGACTACCACCTGAAATATCATATGTTTGCTATAGACATGGGCAGGTGTGATATTGTGTTGGGTGCAGACTGTCTAAGGAATTAGGGTCCCAGTCTCATGGATTTTAAGGAATTAACCATGAAATTTTTCCAAGAGGGCTACCAATATAAGTTCCAAGGCATAAACGTCGGTTCACCTGAGATCATTAGTTCCCATTGCATGGAAAAGCTGCTCAAAAAGGGTCATTCTGGTTTTATTGCTCAACTCCATGCCATCCAAGGAACAAAAACACCCTCGGTGCCGCAAGACCTCCAAGCCATCCTTTCTAAGCATCAAGTGGTATTTTCCACTCCCCAAGGACTCCCTCCTTCACGTGGTGTTCATGATCATTCCATTCCCCTTGCACCCGGAAGCCTTCCTCCCAATATACATCCGTATCATCACCCCTTTTCCAAAAAAAATGAAATTGAGAAAATGGTCCAGGAAATCCTTAATGCAGGCATTATCTGCCCTATTATGAGCCCCTACTCTTCTCTTGTGGTCATGGTACTAAAGAATGAAGGTTCTTGGTGAATTTGTCCTGAATTCTATGCCCTCAAAAAACTTACCATTACAGACAAATTTCCCATTCCTATAATTGATGACCTCCTGGATGAACTGAGTGGCGCCCAATTATTTACTAAACTTTATCTTCATTCGGTCTACCACCAGATACGTATGAAAGAGGCAGACATTCCCAAGACTTCCTTTAGAACTCATGAGGGCCACTATGAGTTTTTGTTCATGCCCTTTGGCTTGTGTAATGCCCCCTCCACCTTCCAAAGCCTCATGAATCATGTCTTTCGTCCTTTTCTCCATCATTTTGTATTAGTTTTCTTTGATGATATCCTCATCTATAGAAATACCTGGACATAACATCTTCCTCATTTGGATCAAGTTCTCCATCTACTCTCTCAACACCAACTTTTCCTGAAACAATCTAAATGTGCTTTTGGCACCTCAAAAGTAGAGTAGTTGGCTCATCTGGTTGGAAAGGATGGCATCAGGGTGGATCCTAAAAATATTGAAGCTATGCAAGACTGGCCTCACCCAAAGACTCTCAAAAGATTGTGTGGATTTATTGTCTTAACAGGTTATTATCACAAGTTTGTTAAGAATTACGGAAAGATTGCAACACCTCTCACTGCTCTCCTAAAAAATAACTCTTTCACTTGGACTCCAATTGCTACTCAAGATTTTCAAACCTTGAAGATGGCCATGTGCACCACTCCAGTCCCGGCCATTCCTGATTTCACAAAGACCTTTGTCTTTGAATGTGATGCTTCAGGGAAAGGAATTGGTGATTTCCTTATGCAAGAGGGTCAGCCTTTGGCCTTTACCAACAAGCAACTATCTTAAAGAAATCTAGGCAAATCTATCTATGAAAAGGAAATGTTGGCTATTCTTCATGTCGTTGATTTGTGGCGCCCTTATCTATTGGGGCAACGCTTCCAAATTATGACATGCCATCAGAGCCTCAAGTATTTTTTGGAACAACACATTTCCTCCCTGGAGCAACAAAAATGGGTAACTAAGATATTTGGATATGATTATGAGATCATTTACAAGAAAGGAAAAGAAAATGTGGTTGTGGATGCACTTTCCCGCAAATATGAAGATGAAGGATCTCTTTTTTATCTTTCCTTCATTGTACCATATTGGCTCCAAGTTTTTCACCAGGAAAGGCTACAAGATACCAAAAGTTTGCAGCTAATCCAACAATTGCAGTCCAGTGCTCCAACTCCCCCAGGGTAATCTTGGCTCCATGATGAGCTCCGATACAAAGGCCACTTGTATTTAAGTAAACAATCAAAAATTAAATCCACGGTACTTTCTGAGCTTCATTCTACACAGACAACAGGGCACTCCGGGTTCACCAAAACGTATGACAGAGTAAAACATTATTTTTTGGGGGATGGTATGAAACAGGACATTCATAATTTTGTTGTCGAATGCGATGTGTTTCAATGCAAAAAGGGAGAAACATTCAAATCTCTGGGCACACTACAACCGCTCCTGATTCCAACTTCTTTTTGGAAGGACATCACTATGGATTTTATTACAGGCTTACCCAAATCGGGAAATAAATCAGTCATCATGGTGGTTGTTGATCACCTTTCCAAGTATGCTCATTTCTGCGCTCTTCAACACCCGTTTACAGCATCCACGGTGGCTCAAACTTTCATGGATCAGGTCTCCAAGCTCCATGGCATGCCACACTCCAATGTTTCTGATCACGACACAACTTTCACAAGCAATATTTGGCAAGAACTGTTCAAGCTACAAGGCACCAAATTGCATCTCAATAGATCTTATCATCCCCAGACTGATGGTCAAAAAAAAGTTGTCAACAAGTGTTTGGAAACATATTTGAGGTGTTTTGCCTCGGAAAAGAAAAATCATTGGGCTCAATGGTTACCTCTAGATGAATGGTGGTACAACACTTCATACCATACAGCTACACGCATGACTCCTTTTGAAGCGGTATATGGACATGAGCCACCTTCCGTTCTCTCATACTTACTTGGTGTCTCGAAGGTCTAGGCGGTTGACTAAACACTTACAGTTCGAGAGGCTATTCTCCGTACCCTCAAAGAGAATTTGGTCATGGCACATAATCGCATGAAGCAACAAGCAAATCAAGGTCACTCTGAACGTCAATTTGAAGAAGGGGATGAGGTGTTTGTTTTCCTGCAACCTTACAAGAAGAATTTCGTCAAGGCCGAGCATTTTCAGAAGCTAGCACCCAAATTTTATGGTCCTTATATAGTTCTCAAGCATGTGGGACAGGTGGCCTATCAGTTAGCTTTGCCCAGTCATTCGAAGCTACATTTTGTTTTTCATGTTTCCTGCTTAAAGAAGGTGATCAGAACTAAGTGCCAAATTCAAACCAACCTTCCCGATTTAGTCGAAGAAGGATCCATTTGGCTACAACCACAAGTAGTTTTGGACCAGCGTGAGCGGCGCCTGCATCAGAGAACCACCAAGGAAGTGTTAATCCAGTGGAAAGATACTTGCACTAATCTCACATTGTTTCTTCAAACGACCTTGCATCTGTATCTCTTTGAAAATCTAGGAGAAACTCAGGTTTTAATGGTCCCATTTTTATAATCATGTGCCAAAAAGAGATAATGTATGAATTATCAATCATAGTTAAAGATAATTTAAGAACTTTATCGAACATATTTCAGGTCAATTTTAAATTTTCTTTCCCCCATTATTTTCCAAATTTGATAAACCCTTATGACCCCTATGCTTATATTTTTTCTCAACATCCCTTGAACCCTATCACTCCTTCATGCCATTACACTCTTCTACTACCTTCTTTGAGCCAATACTACGCCTTTAAATCTCTTTACATTGCCAAAAATTTTAGACAAAAGGACACATGCATTCCTCCAAAAAATGGTCATATATATGGCACATGGAACCTTTAAAAGGAATATCAATATAATAAAGAACTTACTTATATGGTCGTTAATTACTCTCGTCATGTAATTTCCATTCCATACAAAAATTTTCATTCTTTCATTACAACTATTTGCGACGCATTTTTTGGGGTCAGGAAATAATAATTTTTTCAATTTATATACACATCGATTGCTTCTGTAGTATACCTAGGCAGGTACCCAATGGGAATGTGGTTATGTATTATTAGTGGAAGTCATTTAATATATGAGAATGTGGGCATTCAATGTAAGGTGGACTAGGTCCACTATAATAATAATAATAATAATAATAATAATAATAATAATCTATTTTTAAGGTCACGACCTAGCCACACCAAATTGGTGTATGAGACCCCCTTGTTTGTGGGACAAGGAACCCACCTCCGCCCAGCGATTTGACTGGTAAAGTATACGGAGGTATACATACCCTACCCCCCTATGGATTTGAACTTGTGACCTCTTAAGAGGAAACACTTGTTCTTAACCATTAGGCCCACTCAGGTTGTATATTAATAAAGGCCCACTATGGTAGTTAAATGTAATAAATGTGAGAAGGCTCTCTAGAAGGCTCCTAGGAGATAGAGAGAGCTATATAAAAAAGTATAGGCAATGTAATGAAACACAGTGAAGAATATTGTGAATTTATCAAGCATTGTTTGAGGAGTGTATCCTTCCTTAAGGATTAATATATGGTGTTACCCTACCTCAAGGGTTTTCTCTATTTCTTGTGTTCAATATTTGGTGAATGGTTTGGATTATTCTTGTTGATATTGTGGATATATTTTGAGATTTATTTTTAGATCTATTCAGGTACATAACAATTGGTATGAAATCACTTTCCTTGGCCAAAGAAGAAAAGATTTTTTTTTTTTTGGGGCAGATTGTTTCTAGGGAAAAAAAAGGGCGGCACACTTCAGGTTCATATCTGAAACTTTGTGTAGAATTTGGCCAAAATAATTGGATATTTTAATTCCTCTCAAAAAAATAGCCAATTTCAAAAACATAAATCGGCCAAAATGGAGTCCGAGAAGTGAAGTTATGAGAATTTTAAATTCAATAGTCTTTTAGGGTTTTTCCGTAAAAAGCCGTGATTTTCTGTAGTAAGTTATTTTTAATCCTCTTTTTTTATCAAGATTTATCCCAAGAAAGATGTTTTTTACTGGAAAAGATGATGGGCCTAATATTGAAGAATTCATAAAATACTTGAAGTCATTTTCAAAAGAGGATTGGAAACATTGGGTATTGTATTATTTAAAAGATGATGCAGTCATTTGGTGGCAATCACATAGACATAGCCAATTGATGGCACTTTTTGATGTTGCTAAAGGGAGAAACAATAGTTTATTTTTAGGTGTCAAATCTATATTACAGGTTCATGGTTGTATTCACAAATAAAATGTCATTATTTCTATTAATCCTAGTTGCCAACATAATTTTATCAATGTTCAATTGGTTAATAGATTGCAAATTTCTGCCAAGAATATCCAAAGCACACAGGTTGAGGGTAAAAATGCTCAAATTTTTAAAGATTTGAATGTTAGTATGGATAAATATGTGTTGCATTCAGATTTTCATGTTATGGATATGGATGAAGTGGATATTGTTTTGGGATATCCTTGGATAGAATCAATGGGTACCATTAATATTAATGTGCAAAAGAAGTTGTTGAAGTTGTGGTACAAGAAAAAGAAAATCAGAATGCAGGATGAGTCTCTCAGTAAGAAATATGGGCCCATGGAGTCTAGAAAATAAGTTATTGTCGAGTCTAAATTTGAATCAAAGGCAAAGTTTACAGAAGGAGATGAAGAAAAAATACAGGAAGGACATAATCATGAAGCTAAGGAGGTCATTGAATCAAAGGCACAAATTGTTGAATATTTGAAGAAAAAAGAACAGATTCCTACAATTGTTTTATATCGCCATACACATCATATAGAGACACAATAGTCATGAAGGCAAGGGTGTGTGCATCAACACATTTATGCACGAATAGGGCACTAAACATGAAACCGATCAAGAGGTGCATGGAGGACTACCGACACTATGGGAGGATCTCAAGCTACATAAACAATCCCATGACAGCCCCGACATGATGCAGAGCAAGATCAGGGTGGCATAGAAACAAATGGACATCATGTTTGACTTCCATTGGGATGGATGGATGGTCGTACTTGGTATCGGCTGGCTACATTGCTTATCCAGTCATATTGTATGGTTTCGTCTCATGTTTAGAGGAAGAAACATGTACCTAGGGAGGTAATATGGGGTACCTAGGGAGGTATCCAATGTGAATGTGGTTATGTATTATTAGTGGAAGTCATTTAATATATGAGAATGTGGGCATTCAATATAAGGTGGACTAGGTCCACTATATTAATAAAGGCCCACTATGGTAGTTAAATGTAATAAATGTGACAAGGCTCTCTAGAAGGTTCCTAGGGGATAGAGAGAGCTATATAAAGAAATGTAGGCAATGTAATGAAACATAGTGAATAATATTGTGAATGTATCATGCATTTCTTGAGGAGTGTTATCCTTCCTTAAGGATTAATATATGGTGTTACCCTACCTCAAGGGTTTTCTCTATTTCTTGTGTTCAATATTTGGTTAATGGTTTGGATTATTAATGTCGATATTGTGGATGTATTTTGATATTTATTCTTAGATCTATTCAAGTACATAACAACTTTCGATGGAAAACCAAAAATTTAGATATGATCTAATGGAGTAAAAAGGTAATTTGTTTGGAGTTTTAAAAGGTTTGTTTTTTTGCAGTTATTTTTTTTAATATATTATTTGTAAGAATGGTTGTAAATACAAGAGAGACTTAGGTTTTAATGGTCCCATTTTTTTAATGACATGTCAGAAAGTGATCATGTCCAAATTATCAATCATAGTTAAGGCCAATTTAAGAAGTTTATCGAACATATTTCGAGTCAATTTTAGATGTTTTACGTAAGATGAAAATCTTGGAGTGCAACCACACATATTTTTTTTAAATCTGCCTTGATAAATGGATCTGAATAATTCCGGAACAAGTATAAAGTAACATCCAAAACCAATACAATCTAAGAGAGTATACAAGGCTCCAATATTTCGAGTCTCCAATCAAAATTCAAAACAAAACATCATATTTCCCATATAATGCGGAGCAACAACCTAAAAATGAATATGATTCTTCTATGTACTATTCATATTCAAATAAAACTAAGAGAATACATATAATGAGTTCAAGTTCTTAGCAATTAGTGTTAAGTTGTAATCACAATCTATAGAAAACACATCATAAATCTATGGTATCGCTAGATAATCTACTCTCAATGATCTTGACAATCCTCAACCATTATACCAAATGAAGGGGTGATGGTATCCTATTGTAATTGGAATTTTCAACCATTGCAACAAAGAATAAGAGCGTATGTCTTGAATATGTGTACCTCCCTTCAAATTTTCATCATATCTTTTATCCTACCAGATTTCTTTGCCATTAACTGGAGGTAAGTATCTTATTAAGAAACTCATATACATTCAGAATATTTTGGGTTCCATATCTATACAGGGGATTCAACTTTAAAACTTGTGGTATTAATCACACAACAAAGCTCATATTAAATCAATATGCCTCAGAAAAGAACACCCCATCCCATCCCCACCCTTTGTCTCCAAAAAAATAGAGATATATTTTTATATCATCTATGACCGTGCATTTTCATACAACTCCTCTTATGCAAACAATACATAAATTATAATAGACATGTACATGATGGACAATTCTCATGCCTCTGATCTTATGAACCAACAATTGTACTGGTTAGAAAAAATTTCCACTGTAAGAAGTAACATTCCTTGAATATGGTGGAGAAGTAAGAAATGTTTCCATTTGTTCATCCATCCAAATCTATTGGTAATGATATTCCACCCTTGAAAATTCTTTGTCACCTCTGCAATAATCAACAAGTAGAGAATGAGACTAGAACTTGAGAATTTGAAACTATAATCGAATTCAATTTGATTATCAAATATTAAAATCAATATCTAACATAAAATCCATGGTATAATCATTATAGAATACATGTACATGTAGATATCCTTCCCATGGTTCAATTGTCATTTGCAGAGATAGCAAGCATCGAGAAAATGTTCAACATGAAAAACCAGAACATTTGAATATCTTTGTGGTGGCATCATAGGTAAAATATGCATCAAGGTAGTGGAAGAAGGAGGTGTAGTAACTACTAATGCGGTGCAATGCTCATTAAAAATCCCCTTGGAGGGTGTAGTTTGAAGGTATGATGGCAGTCTTGATCTGATTCATGAGGCTCATACATGTAGATCACCACGTGACATGCTTCCACTGCAACAACCATCATTGACTGCAGCAACTAGACAATCCTCGACTACAACAACCATCATTGACTGCAGTCCTTTACATATTACATTTAATGAAAAAATTAAGGTTCATCGCCTAATAACGAGGTAAACCAATATTAGTTTTGAATTTATTTTAATTTCAATATATTTTTTATCAAGAATTTCCTAAGTTCGACCTTGGAAATGTGAGATAAATTGAAGTCATCGAGTGAATTAATAGCGATTCACTGCCTGAATCATTGCTATAGTCCCTGGGCCTTTGACGTGAACTAATTATCATATATTTTATTCGATATTGATTTCTATTCAGAAGTTAGTCGTTGCTATGTAATGATTACGTATAAAAAACCAACTTAGAATTTGACCCATTTTTTTCCCTTCAAATACATTAGTGATCAAAATCAATCCATTTTAAGACTTAATAGCACTCAATAAATCATTATTATCAAGCATATCTAAAGGCCTAGTTTATGAATTTCCACCGAATAAATTGTAATATGAAATAATTTAAGTGCCATTTATTTACTTAACTCAGTGATGAAAGAATGGAAGCTCAGTTAAAGATATGAAATAAAACAATTCCGGAAGAAAATGTGAAGGAGAGCAAATTAAACTACCATTTCAATAATCATATATATTAATTTTTTTTTTTCTATTCCATTAATTATTATGGATTTATATAGGAATATTCACCTAAAACTATATTAATGACAAGATAGCTATATGATCTAAGAAACTATAATCTTTGAGGGTTAGATCAGTTGGTTTAAATCCATTCGTGAGTATATCATGCTTGTTTTTTGTCACAATTTTGACTCTCTTGATTCCCCAGGGTGAGGCCCTATAATCAGGGCTGAATATTTACCTTGCTTACTATCCATATAACATGGGGTAGTATTTAGATGATTTTAACATTTCATTGGAAAAAAAAAATGATCTAAGCAACTATTTAGTTACCCGTCAGAATGAAAACAAACAAAATTAAGAACATTTCATATGTTCCTTTTAAAGTAGTCATGCATTCATTGTTATGCATGACCAACATGATATTCTCCTCTCAAGGTGGGATTTACGAGTATCTTGAAACTCAGGACCTACTAGACATTGAAGACGAAGGATATTTCTATTTCTTCTGACATCCAAACAAATTTCTTTCGTAAGTAAAATAATCCAAATTTCTCAGTGAATGAATAGGCAGATCTATTTCAACAACTTACACCTATATACTAAATGTAGCTTAATAAACATAGTTCCTGGTTAGAGTGCACGCATATTATTGGAAAATATTTTCCTCTTGATTGATCTTGGATGTTGGACCAGATTTGTCTACATTTCAAGTGATAATCGGAGAGGTGGAAACTCTTAACCATTCGAAGGAAAAAAATTCATTGACAATTGTGAAATGTGAAAATTTATTAAATTGTAGATCAAGAAATAAAGAACTATAAAAGTTTCAATTTTAAAGGAATGTAAATTCTAATTTTTATGTCTATCAAATTGATATATATTGTTAAAAATTGCAATTATAATTTTACGGTAAATTTCAAGATCAAGTAATTAAAATTCTTAGAGAAAAATATGAAAAAAACTATAGTTATCAACATAAATGTCATAAGTAATTGAAATTCTTAGAGATAAGTGTCAAACGACTATAGTTTTCAGTTGAAAGAGTTCCACAATTGAATTTGAGTTATAATTAAGAAATGAAAGCATGAAAACTTGTACAAAAACATGTTCTATATGTAGAGTTTTCAAAGTTAAACTGAACCACTTGTTCAAGCTCAAGTGGAAAAAATAATTCTAAAGAAATTAGACTAAAACACTTGATTCAAAAAATATCATCGTTTTAGTATAAAATCTAGTTAAATGTAGTCTTTTTAGTCGGTCCATTTGCATATGTCAAATTGTATATTCCTACAATTTATAATGAAATTTCTTGTTAGAACACATTGAACGAATTTCAAAATTTAAATTGTGAAGGATCTTAGTAGAACAATCTTTTGAAACATACCTTTTTTGGTTGAGGGATTCATTTGCAAAAATTAAAAAGGAAAATCTCATTATGTGATAGTTCTCTCTACTTCAACTATTGTATTGTCTTGATTGAGTATAAATTTCCCATGAAAAAAAATTCACATAGTATGTAGATGGCATGAGATTTTTCTTGCATGTATCTTCGTATGATAAGGCTTTCAAATTCAGAATTTGTTTTCTTAATATGTCGTTAATGAACATCCTCGTTACAGCGACAAACCTCTTATAACAAGCGCAAAATAAAAAAATTGTGTGAGCGTGTGTGCAAGGGTAACTAGACATTACACTCTGCGCCGCCACATGACGACGAATCACGATGCATACAACTGCGATATCAACATAAAGATCCAAGACGCATATCAACCTCTGCCAGCAATGAACAACCATCAACCGACATTTATAATACTGACTACCCGCCCATCCTACCCTGCAATGGTTAGGACCTCCAAGACACATAAGAAACGCTCAAGCCCAGGTTCCCATCGATTTTAACCATTTAAGGTCTCAGGGCTGGCGACTGTTCTGAGGAACATGGAGGTGTATACGTCCCGCCCGACCCAAGCAGACCAAGCACACAGAAGGTTTACCAACCAAGTTCAACATTATTTAAATGAACAATAACCCTTATCTACCAAATCAGAATAAATTATGGTAGTTAATTCAAGGACCTTACGCTATATATATGTTTATCAATAACAATAAAAGTTACAATAACGCTACCATAAAACACATTACATGTATATCCCATTAACATTGCAAAAATAACCATCACATTACATCTTATGTGTTATCCATCACAATAGAACTACATTATCGTTACCACAAAATGACAACACCATTACATTTTAAATCAAAAGTAACCTTGCAATAATAACAATCACATTACAAGACAATGACAATTAATACCGCAAGTACGGCGATAATCATGACATTAACACAACCATTGATATCGCAATTAACAAGTTATCTATATTAAGGCAGTTTGAATTAGAGAATCATTGTTAACTTCTTAATTTACTCACTACTACTACAATATTGCTTGGGAGTGTACTTTTAATCAACTATGAGACAAGGCAACTCTAAAATTCAAGTCTGGCTTATCAAGGTCAACATCCTAAATTGACATAACTCACAACTACTTCTGGCAACTTGTTAAGGCATAACCTAATCATATAACCAATCGAAATTTTAACAATCTAACAGTAAAAACATTTATACCATTATCCACAACTCATTATTTTAATACTAATCATCACCACCAAGTTTTATATATATTTTTGTTACCTTTAAATTTATAAAATCATTCCACAATAATTAATTAAATCTCAATGAAAAATTAATCATTTAGTAATTATAAACACAAGGCTACCAATTCCCATATACATGTTTATTCATTATTCTAACGAAAATCCCTTTTTCCAGCGCTATCCAACAGGCTTCTAACTCAATATGTGTTAGCCATTTAGAAAATATAATTAAAAAGCTACCAACCTAGAATATAGCTCGAATAATCAACATTCTGACAATATTTCTTTACCAACGTCGTCTAACAGTTTCCTTAACGTTTATGCAGAACCTGTTGACTCTGACACCTACTGTCCACCAAAGTTTCTCCCTAAGAATAGATAAAAGAATCATTAAACCAGGGTGTATCCGAGGACAATCAACCAATAAATAAAATGTCTTGGCAGCAATTTATCCAAGGAGAGGGTTAAGAGTGTTGTCAAGGGTTAATAACTCACACGCCAGCCTTAAATTCGTGACAGCCAAATCATGGTTGCAATCTAGCAAGGTAATCGCTAGTAGCATCAGGGTATTAACATGTAAGGTATTTGTGACAGTAAGGATGTTTCAGTCAATCGATAAAACCCAAACTCAGTCAGGGAGAAGGAATGCTTCCAAGGAGATAAAACTTGAGGGGTCGCATCTCTAGTCAAAACGCAGGCTAGGAAAGCAAAACATTTCAGTAAAAAGAGTCTTTCATGAAAAATTTATTTAAGAAATAATGAGACTAAATATTGATTCCAACTTATCATACTGTTGCTTCTCACCGGCAAATCCACGAGTCATTTTAACACAATACACCCCACCTCACGTTATATTCAGAATCGTTAGTACAATCGGGCGACAATCTTTCAAAAAATGGCAATGGGATATTTTTATGATCACGGGCCTGCTCCTGTCGAACTGTGAATTGATCTTGCAAAGCGAAGTGTGGTTAGATCGAAGGAAGGAGACTGGTGAGATGAGAATTCATTGAGCACATTATTGAGAATGTTGGAACATTAAAATATTTGTTATTCCAGATCTGATTAAATCTAAAACACTACCAGGATATCAACAATTTTACCTCCATTACAGTCTCGGAAGGGCGCAATTATATTTTGAAGAAAAAGACAAGTTTGGTCACTAAAATCAGAAAAAGAAAGCTCGTTGGTGAAGGAGGATAGACAGTCCGTAAATACAAAAACGAAATGCCAGAACCAAAAGACAACATGATCTTTATGCAGAAGAATTCGCCAATTAAGGGAAGGGGCGCAAGGCTGGAGTTTACATAGTAAAATTACACAGCAAGGGTGAAAACATCATAAAACCTTGCCGGTGGAAAGAGGAAGGCGCAAGACTAGATTCTCCATCATTATGTTCGACAACACAGGTATTCCAACAGAGGACGAACACCTTCAGTAACCACTCACATAACTAGATCGAATATCAACACACCGATGTTTTCACGTGGTAAAACCCCTACGGGGAAACATCCACGGCCCTAGCCAACACGACCACTTGGAGCAGTTTACTAATGCAAAGAAAAAGATTACAGAGAGATTTTACAAGAGGTTTTCTCACAATCGATCATCGGCAAATGACCCTCCATTCTCTTTAAATAGAGATCATGGACCAATCGGGTGTTAAGCCATGGATCAATGGCTATTAAGATCGAGGAGAGTATGAATCGTCGGATCACTCTATGTCGAGAACATATCGTGACCGTCGGATTTCCTAACTACAAATGCATACTAATGCATACTAAAGAAACACACTTTTACCTAACGACATATTAGACCAAGTAGATCTT
>SNQJ01S0064965.1:12676-42193 GCA_010110895.2 Picea sitchensis
TACACCCAGTTTTCCATGTTTCATGCTTAAAGAAGGTTATAGGTGACAAGATCCTAGTTCAAACTATATTGTCAGAACTTGACGAGGAAGGAAAAATCATATTGGATCCTGAAGCTATCACTGACACAAGAATTCGCCAGTTGAGGAATAGATCCATTTCAGAGTATCTCAAAAAGTGGAGGAAACTACCTATTGAAGATTCCACTTGGGAAGAAGAGACTTTTATACAGAAGCATCCAAAATTATTCAAGCATTGCGAACAACACTTGTCTAAAGGGGAGGGGCATGTTAAGCACTAAATAGTGGCACATTACCCCTTAATTAGGGCATACTACATTAGTAATGTTATTTTATTTATGTCGGCTTGGGTCCATTAGTTGTAATTGTACTTCCTAGTCTCCTATATATACCAAGGAGACCTTTTCATTTGGAATCATCTTGTATTTGGAAATATATGTTGTGTATAAGGAGGTTTCCCCCTCGAAGAGGCTTATTATCTGAAATTCTCTCTTTTTCAAGGCGTTGAGTACTTATTCTGAGGTTTTTCAATGCTATCTTGGTTTTTCGTTCCTAACAAAATACAATATCCATGTGTGTGTCCACACACACACACATACATCTATATATCAAAGCCATTTGTGTGTGTCTGTGTGTGTTTATTGGGTTTCCTCAAGTGGTATCAGAGCCATGTGTGCTCGCCACAACATGTCTTTCGAACTAGATTACAAAGAAATAACACGTGAGCTTGGGGAAATTAGTAAAATATCCTAAGTTATTTTGAAATGTTTTGCCTATCCAATATCACCCAACAAGGTTATTGATGGAGAATATTTTATCAATGACGTGATATTTGTTTTACAAGTTGAATAAGATGCATGATCGGAAGAAGTTCTCAAATATCAACAACTTCTTCCAGAAATGGCTCCTAATTCTTCTGATGTCCAAAATGGTGATAATGGAAAACCAAAAAGGGTTGCCTAATCATTATTTAAGAGCAATTAAAAAACAAAAACTCCTAAAACATTTAGTCTAACTCCAACAATATATTAGGATATGCACTTGAGGTGAAATTGTTAAATGACAAAGAAATTAGGGTTAATGAAAGGGAGAAGGATTACAAGGAACAACCAGAAGAGGTAGATTGGGGGTATTGCAAAGATTATCAATTAGAGGACCTTTATTAAAGAATCTCGAGTATGTCTACATGGAAGCGGTATGTAAAATCACAACTCTTAGGTATACTACATAGCAAGATCTCAAGTCTGCCATGAAATGATCATTGTTATGGGAGTAGTGATGTGCTTTCCAACATTTTTAACAATTCATTAGCCTATTTGAATATCAATTGCAATGACTACTTTGATGAATATGATATTCCGTTTCAAGAGCTAAAATATTTAGAGAAATATGTGTTGATAGCACTGGTGTGCTTGCTTTGCTAGGTTCAACCAGAATTCGGCAAAAAGGGATGCTATGTGGTGCCTCCTTATGAGTGATATCCATGTCATTCAGGAAAGCACATTAGAAATTCCTTCATTACCAAATGGCAATGAAAAATGATGGGTAAACCAATTGGGAATGGGGGAATGGACCATCTCTTTCGACGATGATTTCTATGCCATAACCAATCAAACCATCTTGTTCATATTGTAGTTTTGCGTCTGTAACTAAAACTACAAAGCCATCTAGGATGTGTGCTGAAACAAATATATGTTCTAAATTTGGCACAAGTTGGTGCAAATATTGTTGATACATCATGTTCAGCTCAATAAGGTTTCACATTTGATACCAAGACATTGCATATAGCTTCCACAAACACTACTCCCTCTACCGCAAATGTTGATCTCTCTCCTTCTATGAAACTTGCTCTGTTGAATAAGAATGCAACTACATTGTTCTTTGGCCGGATTCTACCTTGTTGGAAATTCAAATCAGATTTATGTTCACAATCAGCTAACAACAGTGATGAATGTTTGGTTCCAAAAAAGTGGAGTGCAAAACGTACAAATTGGATCTAGGAATTTCTTTGAGAAGAACTGGGTCTTAATAGGAGACCTTATTCATACTGAAAATGCAACTGATGCAACTAGTGTTGTCCATGTAGGTACATAACTATCTTTGGGGATAGCTTCTACTGTGGATGTAGGACAAAATCAATATAGAGGAGAGATTGGAAATTTTCAATATATTGTAGGAGCTATTCTAAGAATTTTGAAGCACATGGGTATCACAAAGAAGGATGTTTATTTCTCATTTCTTCCTCTAGAACATATATTTGATCGGGTGATAGAGGAATTTTTCATATCAAAAAGTGATTCAATAGGATTTTGGCGTGGATATGTGAAGCTTTTGGTGGGGGATACTACAGAATTAAAACCAACGATCTTATATGGTGTCCCACGTGTTCCGCATGAATTTGTGAGACATGCATATCATCATCCAACTAGGTCTATTCTTGTCACTATTAAATGGTATTAGAGAGGCAATGGTATCATCGACAACATCAATGGTAGAGAAGATTTTGACAACGAATAATATGATGACAAAGTTGAAGGAGACGAATTGAACCAAGACCACAACTTGACGAATAGGACGATGGGAATGATTCCATGTGCACATTCACCACCACTCACTTGGAAAGTGATGCTCCTAACTCCTACAATCTTAAACCCAAGCTTGATGTTGTTAGAGTTGCATTTTCCACCACTATTAAAACTAATCCAATTATTGACATAGTCAAGGAAGAGAAGATGAGCAGTAACAACAACAACAACAATAATGTCTCTACCAATAATGTCCAAGTTTCTCTTTCTGGTCATATTGTTTTATTCAGTGTTGTGAAAGAGGAAGCTAATAAGCCTACTTCCACTGATTACATTTATACTAATGGATCCTAATGTTCTAGAGAGGAATCCCTCAAGAAAGAGGAAGGCACTAATGGAATTGATCAACATATGATCTGGCTTATTGGATTAAACAATATATTTGCAAGGAAACTTCCAAACGTGCCAAAGGAGTATATTGTTAGACTTGTAATGGACAGGAGCCATAAGTCAATGATGATTATCAAGAAAAATCAAGTTGTTGGGGGAATCTCTTATTGCCCTTATCTTAGTCATAGATTTGGAGAAATAACTTTCTATGCTATTACTGTGGATGAATAAGTAAAAGGTTATGGGACAAGGATGATGAATCATTTGAAACAACATGCTCGTGATGTGGATGAGCTAACACACTTTCTAACCTAAGTTGACAATCACATGATTTGCTACTTCATTAAATAGGGTTTTACAAAGGAGATCGAGCTAGAGAAGGAGAGATGGCATGGGCACATTAAGGATTGTGATGGATTAATCCTCATGGAATGCAAAATTAACCCTAATTTTCCTTACACAGATCTACCAACTATGATCTAGCGACGATGAAAAACAGTATACGCACTACAAGGAGAACACCTTCTAGTGAAGCTTTTTGTGGAGTTTTTTAGTGTTACAAAATATAGCAAAATTTTCAAAAAAAACTCTGCTACAACCTCCTATACTAGTTGCAGAGGTTTTAACGAATGTTCCATATAACTAAAAAAAATGGGTGGGCAGAGGTTGTAGCGGATTCTTTTTTTTCTGGTGCTTTTATTGTCAAAACAAACTGGTGTTCCCTTACATGAAATGCCCTGAAGCACCTAAAATTAAAATGCTTCGGTGCGACCTTACATAAAATTCCCTGGTACGTACATAAAACTAAAAAAATACACTAATGCACCATTACACAAAATGTCCTAGTGTGTACATAAAATGAAAAGGAATCGGTGTTATATTACATAAAATGCCCCAGTGTGTACATAAAACGAAAAATCGTCGATGAGCCATTACATAAAATGCCCTGGTGTGTACATAAAATGAAAACACATTGGTGCATTTATAGTTATTACGCCCCATATTCCCATTTTGTTGTATGTAGCACTGGTGCACTTTTATTTTATGTCTGTCCCGGTGCTTGTATAATTCATACATGTTGGTGCCTGTATTTCCCTGTGCACCGAAAGGTACTGAAATTTTGAATATTTGAGGTGAGATGTCAACATCATTCTTTGTCCAAAGCATTGGTGCTTTTATTACATATAAAGCTCCAATGATTTTATTACATATAAAGCATCAGTGCATTTATTACATATAAAGCACCGATGCATTTATTTTATTTAAAGAATCAGTGTTATTATTATGTTTAGAGAACCGATGCATAATTTATCACATGCCCACCGTAAAATTCTAAAATGATATATATTATCACATGTTATATGCACCAATGCTTTAGTATAATTAATATGCATCGATGTTTCAGTATGCTTAATATGCATCGGTGCGTATAACCCATTAAAAAACATAGATTTCTATATTATTTCACGCACCATTTTGTGAGTTCATAAGAATGCACTGATATGTATATATTTTAATTAATTGTTTGTTTTTACAAATTTTTAGTTAATCACCCCAAAATCAAATATTTTTTATAATAATATTGTTTTCTATATTTTTGATATTGCATTTTGATATAATGATTGCATTAATGCCTTATCCAACAGATTACACCTATGTTATTTGCAACAATGTAAATCATTCACATATTAATTAATTGACAACATAAAATTTTACAACTTTTGACAATGCAATGAAATAAGAAACCCATGTTATTATATATAAATAAGAGACCCATGGTCATACAAAATGGGACAACGTAAAGGTCCACAATAATCAAAATGGAACCAAAATGTAATTGTTACACCTGTTGGTAACATGTCATCATGCAATCGGGACATTATGTCCACTACATTAAGCAAAATCCATTATTTTTATAGACAGATATTCCAAAACATACAACTTGCAGTAAAATTCAATTATATTGATTGTCATTCATCACTTGAACTGGTGCAATCAATCGAGTTGCGTGCATTCTCAATTTCTTGATTAATTGTAGGAGATATTGTACTTTGGTTATTTAAACCGATGTTTTCTTGCTCGACTTGCTTTTGGCATTCCAATTGTTCATGTTTCATCTACAAACATAGAAGTAAAGTGTAATAAGTAAATTTACATTTATAATATAGTAGAATATACATGATTGTGTAAATAAAAAAGTATACCATAGCAACGAGTGATTCATAAACCATACACATGCTTTCGAAGTTATGCCTCATGTCGTGTGCCAAAAGATCTTATGTTAACTCCTCTCCATACTTTGTTTCCTGCATGTTTAATACACCATGACAAAGCATAGTCGATATAATTAATATAAAGGTTTATTATTGTTCCATTAATTATAAAACAAGGGAATTTAAACAACATAGCTACTTACAAATTGTTCAATTAAACCTTGATACTTCAACATATACTCACAACCCTCACTTAACCCAATGTTGATCAATTGTTCATTTGGCTCTTCTTTGTATGTTAGCACCTATTAGAATACATCCATGGATGAGTGTAAATTAATTATTTAAATATAAAGATCACAACAAATATGAAAACTTAAGTAACGTTGAAAACATAAGTACTCACAAACTTTGCGATCAACCCTTTTCTTCCTTGTCATCCTGTCTTATGTGTTGATTGGGTTCCATTTTTTTTCTTTTCTTCAACTAAACAATTGAAGATTAGTATTTAATATGATAAATAAATTCAATGTACATAAAACAATAAATAAATGATCACATACCTGTCATGCACATTTTTGTTGGGATGCATCCTCCTATGATGCAATTATGTTCATTTCTTTTACCATCTCCGTGTACACTTTTTTGGACATCCCTACCAGCATGTATTGGTTTTCCCCTCATTTGTCGCTTGGAATTTTCATAATCTTCCTAAAAAACAAAAAAAACACAATATTTTTTTAAATGGACATGAAAGTAATTATAGCAAAACAAATTAATTTGGTAATTATTGGAACATATTATAGAAAAACATGTTTAGTAATAATACCTTTTATATGCCCCGTATGGGGTGACAGCTGGAGTAAGCGTGACATCTGGCTTCAACTTAAGTCAAGGTTTAAATGCGGGAGGCCATCCATTTAACACCCGCCCTACGGATGCAGGATAGCCATTATCGCTCTGCGATGGGAGGACTCTTGACGAAGCGGTATTTCTGGTCGGCAGAGTCGCGATAGTAAATCGGTCATGAGGATTTGCGTTAGGATTATTGGTTTTAGTGTTTGTATGGTTTCTGCTACGGGTTTGGAGGCGTTAGTGTTACTCGAAGGAGCTCCTTGCTATTTTACCATTCTTAATGGAGAGGCCTTCGCAGTGCATTAACGTTCTCAATTGAAAACCCGACTGCGCATTTAGGAAGAAAGCTTCGGTAGCATGCCAGGAAAAGGGGTGTGCCCGCGGCGGTATTTCGACTTGGTATGCTACCGTGAGGAGCGGCGAGCGAGGAGAAACTTCCGAGCAGCTCTGAAGGTCGCCGCCGATCATGAGACAAAACAAGGGCGAGGAGAAATACCGCTCTCTACCATCGTAGAGGCGGGGAAATTGTTGTAGCAGTAGGCCAGATCAGAATTGGAGACGGTCGCGAACAGGTATGCACGACATGCATTGTCAAGGAGGACCTAACGCTGGAGGACACATTCACGACCATGGGGCCTTAAATGACGAGGCTGAATGCAGCGTGGGGATGGAAATCACTTTTCCGGGATGGATCTCTTGAGAATTTCACGGTTGTATTGTTGAGGGAAGAACTCCTTGGCGGTATGGAGACAACGTTGATGTTGGAGTCTTGAGGTGACGAGGAAGCAAATGTGGAGGGCCCGAGGGAGGCGATTGGCGGGATGACGAGGAAACCGCGGTCGCCCGTAATTAGTGGTGACGGCATGGTTTCTCTTCAGCGAGAACTTTTAATCGCCCAGTGTTTGACTCAGGGCCACATGGCTGACACGGAGCATCGCATCGCTTTATCATGGGACCAACGCCTGACGTGTTGTTGATGCCCGTCGGGTGCTTTAACGCGGCAAGTGTCCGCTATGTCTTGCCGGTCTTCGCCTTCGGCTGGCTCCACGTGGAGACCAACGAAGATGACAGGTCATCAATCACCTAGGATTTTCATGTTTTATGGTTTTAGCTTTATGTTACTTTTTTATATTCCACTAGACTTTAGGCACATCACGGTTTCCTTGGTAGACGGTGCCAATAGTTTATAGTTGTTTTTGCTATGTATTTATGTTGGTTTCCGGTTTCCGGCAGCATTTTGGGCGTTCTAGACTCTTGACCATGTGCACTCTGTTACAGATTTTTGATAATATATCGCCGCGGGACCACTCCCTTTTTTATTCAAAAATAATACCTTTTATATATGGATACAAAAACTATCAAAGGTCATGGAGAGAGCAATGCGGCCCGTGACTGGGAATCTAAACCCTAACCCGTACTCGACGGATACATTTCTTGAGGGGCATGACTCATTCGCGACGGATATCGCTTGCAGTGCCCTCGCCTTGCAGCGATCACGGAGTTCTACTGAAGCGGTCACTCCAATGAGATGTGATCACGACCCTCGTCTTACCGCGATGTTCCTAACGTGTTGCGAAGTCGCTTATGCCGTGTGGAAGCGTGACGGAGAACGAGAGTGAATTCCCTCTTGCTTGTGGGTTTGGCATGCGTTTTGCTTCTGCGTTGGAGGTCGTCGCCTACTCCAATGGCCCCAGTCCCGATCGTCGAGATGGAAAAAGACTCTTTGGAAGCTTTCAAATCGCTAGTCCATTCAGCAGGACCTAAACCCAAGCATTTTCTCAAGTCTAAGTTTGTTAAGATGGAGGAGATCCCTTCTACGGAGCTAGATCCGGAGAACCTTCTGAAAGCTGCCCTCCTCCTAGCAGAGAATGCCCTCATTGGAAAGTTTACGATTTCATGTTAAACCCAAACCAGTGGAGGCATGGATGGATGAGCGTTGGAAGAGCGTTGATGATTAAGGAAGCGTTACTCTGTAGCGATGGTAGGGATTTTATTTTGACTTCGCGGGGAAAGGTGGACGAGATTTAGTTTTGATTCTGGTCCCTATTTCATGGGATCGAAAGTTGTTCTTAGCCCCTGGACTCTTGAATTCAATATCGGAGCCGAGATCACAGCAGCCACTGTTTGGGTTAGGCTGCCACACCTTCCGGTATCTCACGGGGATATATCTCACGGAGGACATTGGAAATAAACGACTCACGGAAAGAGCGAGAAACCGAAGAACGATTTACCATGCGCGCGTATTTGTGTCGAGGTTAATCTCGAAAACGGACTTCCGGATGCCATTAAGCTCTCCATGGGGGAATGGTGCCATATCCAAAAGATGGACTATGAAGCAGATTCCTTTAAGTGCCTCTGGTGCCATGCTACAGTCGCCAGCAAAGAAAGGCAAAACCTCGAGGGACGGTCAGATGATGATTTTCAGCCCGATGGCTTAGCAGCGAAGGCGACCAAGACAAAAGAATCCAGGTGCTTGAGGCCCAAAGGTCACCATCTGGCCGAGAGGCAACTCGCAGAAACTAAAGCAGCTTTGTCGTGAGGGGCGAATCTGGACCCAGCTCTAACAGCGATTAAGGATGATCGGCCCGGATGAAAGCCCTTGGACAACCCCGAAACAAACCAAAGACTACTTCGAGGTTTAAATCCGGAACCTTACACCTCAGCCGAGCCTAGATATTCCAGGTCGGTGGGCTTTCCGAGCCGGGAAGACAATTGATTTCGATCCCACCCCTTACGAGAGGCTGAAAGACCGAAGTCTTGAGAGAAAGGAAGCGGCCTCAACATTTCTTTAGGTTCGGAAAAAGGCTGGACCCCTACATTGGGGGAAATTTTCATCCCCTGGGTTTAATCGCCACGTCTTCTAACCATGTCAACAATTTGGTAGAATTTACTCATGTATGCAATCTTTGTCATTTTCTCAAATTATCTCAATAAGCAGATGGTATTGGTTTCCCAAGGCGTTCCTGAGAGGTTGGCGATGTATTGGTCCACCAACCTCGCCGGATATCAACTTTACCCATTTCAGGGCTTGCGGCAATGGAATTATTGTTTCATAACCGTTCGTTAAAAAAATAGCAATACCTTTATATGATTCTTTTTGTTATTATGGGAATTTTACCCTATTACCTTGCAAGTCTGGCGGGTCTCATTGACCATAGCTCCGTAAATGCTTCTTGTAGTGTATGTATATCCTGATTCTTGGAGTCACTAGACTGAATTTTGTATTGTAAGTGGAAACAACGTCTATACGTTCTTTCCACTATATCCATCAAATCTCTCTAAAATAATTTTCCCCTCTCATTAACTCCAAGCACCACTCTGGATGAACTGATGACCAAGCCTTCATCATCATTTTACATCAACAAAACATTTTTGTCCTCTTAGGATGAGATTCCATTCCCTTGTTATCAGTCCTTGCATAACATTAAAAATGTAATCAGTGTTCAAAACTTATTAGCGATTAATGTTAAAATTCATTTTTCAGTAAAAGTCAAAGAGAAACTTCATGTTGATCACCTTTCAATCCACTGTTTTCTCTCTTTGTAACATTCCATAAATATTTTATGCTCTTTGCATTGAGATTCGAACAATCTTATCGAGTTTCCTCAAGTTTTTTCTCTGCATGACACACATTAACACGTCATTAATTTAAACTTACAAATAATTCAAAATATATTAAATGTTTAATAAAACTTAAAGAACTTGCCTCCTCTCTTCTTGGGATGAGAGCCACCATTTGTGCTCTACAATAAGATGTTTTCTTTGAACTTCTATCAACCATCTTGTATAAAAAAAATCAAAATAATGAAAAATAGAAGTATGAAAATTTTAAACAATCTAATATTTCGGTGTGCATCATTAAGCAAAATGTCACAAGGCATCAAACATATATATGCACCGGTGCGTACTATTAGTCATTGTGCACCGCTAACCCTTATGCATATGATACTAAAATCAATACTCTTTATATTTTCAAAGAATTGGTGCTTTTAACAAATATATGCACCCTGATGCACTTTTATATTCAATGAGAATCGGGTCGCTACCTCTGTACAGTGTGCCTCGATGTGATTTTCTGTACAATGTAATGGATCTGTCTTTAGAATTTTTTTTATAAAATCACTAACAACGATAGGGTTGAAAAGGTTTGGGACCCGATGCAATGGGTAACACCATTGTAGTGGATGACAAACACCCCATATACAACTAAATAAGCCCTATAAAAATCTGTGCCCAAAAATTAAACCTATGAAACATATTGCTTAAAAAGGGGAACAAAGAAGCAACAAAGAAATATAGGGCTTCCAATACAAAAGGTATTCTATGAAACCCTTTTGTATTTTTTAACTTATCCATTAGAAAATAGTTTGAGAGATCAAATTAGGAAGGGTGGAAATGATCAATTAGAGATGAAATCACACATACACAAAGTTATCTGCAGTTGCCAAGTGGCCTACCTTCCAAGATTTGAAATGTTCAAAAATCTACCCACTCCAAGTCAACTTTTGGTGGTAAATCTCTTTTCCACAAATCTTCCCTCTAAGTGCACTTAAAAATGGAAATAGCTGAATAGCATTTAATTTATAAAACAAACACATTTCAAAAATGAAATTCCCTCTCTTTTTTCGTTGTGTTTTCCTTGTATATCGTCTTAGGTTTACTACAAAACACCTATACACTTTCTTAATAAAAGCCTTAGTAAACTATATGTTTAAAAAAAAACAATGTCATCAATCAATGTGCCACATAGATTATTGCCCTCGATCGCGTATATCATTAAAACACATTGATACAATTGTATCATGGAAATATAAATGCAGAGCCTCCTGATTAAAATTTCGGATATTTCTCTTTTGCCAAATTTTTCTAGCAGGTCATGGTTAAGTGTGTTTCATAGTGTAGCACCATTCATATATAAATATGCATCAGTGTGTAAGAAAATAATTAAAAGCAACGATAATTTTTAATATCCAGAATTCATGCGCATGATGGTTTTGGCTCAAATGGGGGAAAATAAGGTTATAATATCAAATGGTCAATATTTCATATTCCAGCTCATTCCATATCTTTTACCAGGTTATTGACTTCTCCCACACCATTTTGTAGTAATTCTAGATTTTATTTATAATTCATTTATGTATTTAGATTTGTGCTTGTCATTTATGCCCGTGCATTTGAATAATTGTTCATTGAATTTTGTGGGATTGTTATGGTAGCAAGTTGTTGGTTGGAAAAATCTCAACCCAACCAAGGAACAAGTCCTACAACTATGGAATCCTACACTGCCAAATGTCTCACCTAAGTGTAGGTCACATTCACTTCTGAGGGTGACTAAGGTCACTCTAGGGGAATGAATCTCGTTGACCCTAGGGGGAATGAAATGGATATGGATAGAAATGGAAGCAAAATCCCTAGAGGTCAATTTCTAGAGGTAAAGATGAAATGTGGGAAGAGATGCCTTGTAAATAAAGTGATTGTTGCCCCAAAGGTAAAATACTTATTCGGATGATTGTACCTACCCAAAACACAAGAAAAAACACCTTGAAATGCTACGTGTTAGTATGGATCAGCAAGTTAATCTTGTTGTCCCTAATTCTACAACAATAGGTGATAATTTAAATCAACAAAATTAAACATCTAAATTAGCATATCTAAACTAGTTAAACAAATCAACATCAAGATTAGCCGATATAGGTTGAAAGATGGTACTTTGAAGCTAAATAAAGAAAGTTGTTATAACATGTATATTTATGAAGAAAATTTCAGCCTTATGTCTCTAGAATTCAATGGCATGCAGCAAAAAAAATTAACCATGGAAAATTTCCAAGAACTATCCCAAAAGATGTGCCCTAATTAGTGGAGTTAGTGTGCAAAATTTAGGAGATAGTCTAGGGTTAGTTAAGGAGTTATGGTTATTAGTTTATCTAGGGATTTAAGATCAGCCCTAATGGTTGTAGTTGGGTTTGTAACAGCAAGTAAGTGAGTGGGGAGAGGGGCCTTCAGGAAGACTCCTCTCAATTAGGAAAACCAACTACAAGCAAGAGATCTTTCAAAACATAAAAATTCATGTTTCCCAAGGCAATGATTTTATATATCCAATGAAAAAAATATATTACTAGTGCCTTTATTGTTGGGTTAATGGATTGAAATAAAATAAATAGCTAGAGAAACTACCTCCTTAGAGATTGTAATCCCTTTAACTTCCCAAGGCAAGTTTCTCTAGCTAGGGTTTAAAACTTTAAGCTAAGAGGGTGTATGCTTATACTTCTCTTAATAACAAGACTAAACAAACCATTGTTTAACTAATAACATGAAGCATAAAATGATGAATGCCTATGGTGGGGGTGTATGCCCTTATAAACACCTAATGCTTTACAACAATCCTTGACTTGAAAGAATGATAGCATAGGTAAAACACCATGCAAAATTAAGAAAAGTCTGAATAATCCACCACATAAAAAGCTAGAAAAGCATTCACATCCAAGGCTAAGCCTCCTCACCTCCATCAACCATTCATCATAGCAGTAATATAAAACAAGTGCTGCAAAAGAGACTAGGACAAAAAGATAGTGAAAATTCCATATCAATACTTCTCGCTTATTGAGGGGAAGTTATGTTTAAAATGAGATCTTATGATCTCTATTTGTATACAAAATGTAGCTAACATGTTTGTCTAGGTGGGGAGTAAAACACAAGATTAGGGGTCCACAACCCTATCTTTCCCCCATAACAAAGTAATACTAAACAATTCACTTAAAATTTCACTTTTGCATAAATAAAACCCTAATAATTTAGGAGGGGCGTCACCCCTTTGGGGGCGTTTCCACTCTGAGGAAGTCATTGGTGTTGGAGAGCATGGATGGGCCTCCAAAGAGGCCACATGGCAAGCATCTAAGCACTCTAATCATGCTGAGCCCTCTCCTCCTCAAAACCTCCATGTGTCAAAAGAGTGGCACCTCACCCAAATACCCTCGCCCAAAATCATGACGTTAAGCTCAAAAGTGGGACATTTTCCCTCTGGAAAATCGTTTGGAAAATGCTTGGGGGGTGGGTTAGGTTGTCCAAGTCATCATAAATATCATCCAATTTTGAGCTCTTTCATCCTGTGAGGGTGGAATTTTGGTAGAGTAACCTACATGGAAACACTAGCCCCATGGGAGCCCAAGCGAGGCTTGTTCTCTCAAATTGTCCACCAACTAGGTCACACTTAGGAACAAATGAGCACGCCCTTCAAGGATCTCAGTCATAACATCATGAGTAAGTGAATCAATCAATAAATGAGCCACCTAAGCATGCATCAAGATCACTATATCAAATAATTGCATGCTCAAAGACATTATGCAACATTCCAAGATACAATATGGGAGGTTGGTGTGTCTTATTGGGTATATATTTCCCTAGATCAAGGAGAGCTTCCATTATATCCCTCTCTAAACCATATAAAGTGGATGAAGTGGTTGGGTCAAAGAGACTCAATGGGCATAGGGATCACTGACATACAGGGGTTCATAGTGTCTCATTCATGAGTTCCTTTGTAGAGGGGTGTGTGGTACCGTCCTTGTCACACTTTTTCCAAGCCCATCCAATTGCCTTTTATATTTCTTTTTTGTATTTTCTTTCAATATAGCATAAAAGGGTGAGATTGAAGGTCATTTCCCTAGTGTGGTGACCAAATGATGGCAATGTCACCCCACAAGCACCTAGTGGAAATATGAGAAGTTTGGCTGGTGATGAGACACCCTATCCTCTCGACCATGCAACTGAGAGCCATTACCACGGTTTGGTGACTAGATGATGACAATATCATACCACTAGATATTCGTAGTGCGACTCATGATGAGACCTCCTATCCTTCAATGCCAGCACTAAGCATTATTTATTATATTGTGGGTCCCCTTCTCCAAGATGAGTGTTTCCTTGCTTTCTTGGGTGATCCCTAGGTGAAGCATTTGGAAGGTTTAGACATAGGATTTTATCTTTTACACAACAACAACCCTTACAGACCTTCATCCCCTTCTTCCCCATAGAATGAGGACAACCCCTTCTTGGGTTATTACACCCAAAAATCCCAAAATACAAGGAGACAGAAGGAAAGTGGTAAAAAGTATGTTTTAGGAGATGAGTGCAGATGGCTCTTTAGGGAAGTTCTAGTATGAAGCTTGTCCCAGGAGAAAATCACACTTACTAGGTTGTAATGTCAACCACCAAGGTGTAGGGAAAAAGGCATAATGTCAAGCACATATCATGAAATATGAGAAATCTAAGATACAACATACTCAGCTGGATTAAATATTAAATGATGCTCACCATAATACTTGACTTGCTCCTCATGGAGCAAGGCATTTGTATACAGGCTGAGTTGATGTGGTGTATTCCATCTAGAAATCTATGACCATCTATGGTGGTGAGAGGGTCTTCCTATGTAAAAGGAGTATTGTGATTAAATATAATCTCTAGATACTCCATATATGCAGAAATAGGGCCTCGAGACATAATCTCCTTGGTATCCACAAAATCGGGATAACAAGGATCATAAAACAGATCGAGTTCAGATGCCCAAGATATTCCACCAGTGAAAAAATGTCTGATCTTATCGGAGAAAGATATATATGATAAATGTTGATGAAAATGGATGATTATCTTTACCCACCAATTGCCAATATAATATTCGGTAACTTTCGCGACTTCAGTGTCTCAGGTATTACACCATGAATTGGATCTCTTGTATGGCATGTCAGTGGCATGTGGTTGTTCAAAATATAAAGGTTGAAGAAGAACCCTCGACGAGTCACATTGTCTCATTATATTAATGATCAACTACCCGGAGTTGATGGTATAATACCTCCCACTCTGGTCAAGGATTCAATAGGTGATATAGAAAAGACCCGTAGGAACACTTCCATGTGCTCATTTTGGAATATTTAGAAACCATATCAACCCCATTTCATCCTAAATTATCTCCTTCTCTGCCTCTTAGTCCATGGAGGGATTCTTATAATTGACCAAGTATGATATCAATACCCAAAACATCTCTACCAGAGATCCAAAACATTACCAATAGTTAGAACAAAAATGTCAAGAATTACACCAAAATATGTTTAAATTGTTGGAAGGTAGCAACGCTGGCTTCCTCTTCTTATCCATACAAAATAAATACCAAACCCATTTCCAAATAAAGCTTTGTATTAAGCTTGGTTGTCTTTTCATGCATCATGCCCAATCTGGAACCAAATTCTCTTTTGTAATTAGCAGTTATATTATTTCTAAGTCTAAAATAGATGTTGTAAATATTGGGTTATTTATCCTTTCATGTGTATCTATTCCTCCCAAACAATCAGTAGCACTTATGTTTGTGAGTCCTCCTTTATAGTCGGTCCCGATTGCAGAATTGTCAAATACAAACGCATATATTCATGTATAGTATATTGCATGAATGATTATGCTTCAGAACTTTAACACTAAAAAACACATCATATATGTTGACAGTCCACGGGTCATGAGAACATTGCGGGGTTCATAAATAGTTGCAGGCCCTAATTATTTAGTACAAATTGTTCTTTTGAGGAACACTTCAATGACAAAGAGTTCTTTATGAAAAAGGAAGGCATCTAGATTTGTTGTTGTGCATACAATATGTAGTTTGTCTCCTAGTGATGATCTATCAATTAACTATAACTTTCATAGACCACCAACCACTCGTCAAAAACACCTTTCATTGGTTCTACCTTTAGACGTCCCTTTGGGGCGTAAGAAAAATATGATTTAGTAATTGTATTTTTTGGATTTTCAATTGAACTAATGTAAATGTATATCTTAATTCCATTTTTTATAAAGTGGTTGGTTGCATGTACAATCATTATCAAATGGAGACTAAGCTCCCTATAACATTTACACATGGACTTTTGTTTATTTATTTGAAGCTGACTTTGCTTAATTTTTTTTATATTTTAAAATACTAATATATAAAAATTGTTAAATATAAACAATTTTCTGGAAAAAGTTGTAAATGATGTTTTGAAACGTTCAATGTTTTGAGTGGACACTCCACCCAACATATAAGCTTTAATTGTCCCTGATTATGAATTGTAGAGTGTCCACTTTCTGACGATGAATCTTCAAACAAACTCGAGAAAGCTTGCCATTGTCTCGTGACATCATCAAACCTACCTCTCGGAAATTAATTTAATTTTAATATTCTTTTAACATTAACTTCCAATTAATTAATTTCTTCACTAATGAAATCAAATATTTACATTTCCTTATGAGGAAATTCATAATTAAGTTGGTGGTGAAGCAAAAAATCATAAATTCATTTAAAACATTTTTTTTGTATATTAAAATTCTTATTAATGGTTTCATTTTCATATTTAATAATTATAAAAATTAAATTCATATTTAAAATTCATTATTATTAATGATTTCCATTTTCATATTTAATAGTATGATAATAATATTTTTAATATAACAATTATAAATTTAATTATGAACCATTATTATAATGTTATAAATAAAATAAATTAAAAAAAAAAAAAAAAAAAAAAAAAAAAAAAAAAAAAAAAAAAATTATAATTAATTTATTATATAACCTTAATTAATTATATGTTGTTAATTAATTATTATTTTTTTAACCTGATTAGCTTAAAGTATGAGGATTATCTTTGATTCTTGATGTATGATTAATTATTAAATTGAGTCATTAAATGATTAAGTATTCAATTGACGGTTAATGATTAATTTGTTTAGTAATTAGTGATTGATTAATTAAATTGAACAAGGGGGGAAAATAAATGTAATGATTAAATGGGTTACATTATCCCATAAGGGATAAGCAGTAACCCATGCATCAAAGAACGTTAAAGTAAAAGGATAAGTTAATTATGTGAAATAAATGAGCAGGATAGGCATTAATCAATGGATAAAGGTGTTTGGTGGGAGTAAGTAATAGAGGTGAAGGAGGCATAAAAGGAGAAGGATTATGGAGAGGGGATTGATTCATGCATTTGAGGGGAAGGGAGATTTTTAGAACATTGGGGCGAGTTAGTTAGACAGTGGATTCTGATTACTGCATGGGGGTTTGCACTGGGCTCAGGAGGCCTGGGAGAAAGATCATCAGATGTCCTAGGGCTGAAATACTAATTAGGTAGGGTGGTGGTTTTGGGGTAACATCTTGAACAAGCACTAATGTGAGGATGGAGAGTTGAAAGCAAGAAGAGGCATCGAGGAATATTTAAGTGTATGTAATTAATACAAATTGTTATGTAAAGCCCATTATTTATTTATTATTTTATTTATTGAAATATAGGAGTGAATGTCAAGATTAAATAAAATTATTAATTTCAAAATTCTTTGTTTTTGTTTTTATTTTCTCTAGTTTAATATAAAATCTCGGTCTCTACATGTTATCAAACAAATTAAAGAGAAAATAACAGTTCATAAGAGTAATTTTTCTTTATAAACATGTTTAATCGGCATGTGTATCTTGTTGGAGATTTAGCATTCACCTTATCAGAGCGAGGTATTTAAATTGTTATGTAAATTATGCAAATTGTTATGTAAACTGTTATTTTATTTATTATTTTATTTATTGAAATATGGGAGTGAATATGCTAGATTAAATAAAAATTTAGTAAATTTCAAATTTACTGTTTTGTTTTATTTTTCTCATAGTTTAATGAAATCTCGGTCTCTACATGTTATCAAACAAATTAAAGAGAAAATAACAGTTCATAAGAGTAATTTTTCTTTGTAAACATGTTTAATCGGCATATTGTATCTTGTTGGAAATTAAACAATTCACCTTGAAGAAGAATTAAACATTATATGGCATTAATAGTTATAAGTTTTTGCAATTACAATCCAAAGTAAATGATTTCATAAAACTAAAGTTGAACATTATATGGCAACTCTAAATTATAATGAGTGATACATCTTAAATTTAATTTAAAAACAAAGAAATCATTTGTGTACTTATTATACACTTTATAAGTCAAACAACAACAACATCAACATGATTTGAAAAAACACAATATACATGTGTGATATATTATTTATAGCGCACTAGTGCGATTGAAAGCACACCAATTCGGTTGTTACGTAAAAATGCATCGAGAAACAATTTAATTGACAAAGTACATATGAAAACTTCAATAATTAAAGTTGTGCAGAGGTTATGCTTTGTAGAGGCAATCACTCTTCGGTGCCTCTCATAATTTAGCGCATAGACTCGATCCTTTTCCACTTCCTCAGTGCTCTGCCTCACATCTCCCCCTCTACAGGTCGCTCGACTTTCTCCAAGATACTTTCCTCGTCCTTCATGTAGCCATAATACAAACTGGCATCAATTCGCTTGTAAATCACGTACCTACACCTCCTCTTCTTCACCTTGAGGGGGCTTATCGAATATCTCTTTGAGGATGGAGAGGAATTTTGTATCCTCGAAGTATCTATAACTAGGGCCCTTGTCGGTAGCACTGGGCACATCAACTTTGTTCCCTTCCAAGTCCATCATCTTGGCCCCTACTTTAGAATATTTAGGACTCTCGAGCTCTACGATCATAGCTTCCTAGTGCCCCTTTTCCCTGTTCATCCATAAAGGACCTTGGTGAATGTCTTAATTATAATAGTGTGTCAACCTCAAGAATGACCTAAGGTCCATATTTTATATTTAATAGAAGTTAAGAAGCACATTTGGAAAAACAATTGCTTATCCATAAGCTTTGTATGCATGTCGCATCACTAAATATTAAACATTTCCTTGGCCTCAGCCTGCTCCTCCATGGGATCCCCACCTGTGTACTTACTAATAAGCTTGTGTTTCTTCTTCTCCACAACCATGCATTTGATCGCGTTCTCATCCAGAAGGGGCACACGGGCAACAAACTTTCCCTCTCTCTATTGTTGGTTTCCCTTATCCCGCTCTCCCATTTTTTCCACCACATCATCATATTCCTTGTATTTTGTTCATTATCTTGCAATACACAACACCAATGCATTGTATTTATTTGATGCACTGCCAAGAAAAAAATTTGTATCAAAAATTGTGTGGTGCGTTCGATTAATAAAATGAACTGGTGTGTTTATCTCAATTGACGCATTGACTAGGATCTTAGCAATTCTTACCATAAGACGCATTACACTGATAATTTGTGAAAAATTGGCCCAGTGTTGTGCTCTTTACAGTGTCGGTGCATTGTTTGGACCTAGGGGCACCAATAGGTTAAATTGTCTTATTTCAACTTAAGTAGTGTGATGCGTTAATATAAACACATCGGTGCTACCATGTTATTGGAGCACTAACATTTTGTTTAACGATGTGTTATGTTGTCCAGATCACCAGTAACGAGCCACCTAATGAGACGCTCCACTATGTAACGTCACTCAATATTTTGTCGGTTAGATTATTTTAACAACATCGATGCATTTGGTTAACATAAATACACCACCACCCCAAATTTTATGGAATGTAAACTCAGTGATGTGCTTTCACTAATTGAACGCACTGGTGTGGTATAGTTTCTAGAGCATTGACATGATGTTTAGAGGTGCGTCTTCTAGTATAACTCATCGATGTTGTTGTTGGCCCTATGGGAACCACTCCATTATATTGATTTATTGGAAATTAAGCAGTTCAATGTGTTACTATGAATGCCCTGGTGCTACCATGTTATTGAAGCATTGTCGTTGTTTTTAGCGGTGCTTTATGAATCATAGAGCACTAGTTACGAGGCATCAAAGGAAATTCCTCGCTATACCAAATCGGTCAATATTTGTCCCGGTGTAGTTCTATTAATAAGACTAGTGCATTTGTTTAAAATGGTTACATCGCTGAGTTAAGTTTTATGAGTAGTAATTTGAGCGGTGCACTTGGGAACGCACTGGTGCTTCTATGTTTGAAAAGCACGGGCATGTTGTTTAGCGGGCATTGTATTTTATAATGCATCAGATGCGGGGAATTTAAAATGATGCGCCAGTTAAGTACGGTTAGATTAGATGCACCAATTGTGGTGCTTACTGTGAAGTTAGCACAAGAATCACCTCACCCGAGCAAGTTGAATCAGAATTTTTTTTGAAAAAGTCTCAAAATTTAAGCTAAATTAAAATTTTAATCGAATGAAAATGAAAATGGGAAGGTAATAAATAATTTACTTGGACTCTTATGTCTCTAGGAGGCATGATTCCATCGTTGAGAGGAAATGAAAATTCGTGGTAATTTCCAAAATTCGGAAATGTGTGGAATATAGCAGTGGAGCTATCAAACATATTGAGGAGCACTAGAAATAATGTGTCTTTGAAAATTGAGTGAGCATTGGTGCTTGCCTGAGAGTTTGGAAGCACGGGATGAGGTGTCGCCTGCCTCCGCTATAAATAGCTAAGTGATAAATTTTTCAGGGAGGTTTTGTAAAAACATCGCTAGAAGGTGTTCTCCTCGTAGTGACAAAAAGATAAGGGAACTTTCTAATTTCCATATTGTCTACTCATGCATTGACATTCAAAAGAAATATGTAGGCATTCCTATGAATCCCATCAAGGTTGGGGACATTCCTGGTCTGAAGGAGGTAGGTAGGATGTCATATTAATGGGGTTACTTGTGTTTTCATTTATTGAATACCCCATCTGAGGCCTTGCCAAATCGCCAAGTCCTCAATGCCTCTATGACCGAACATGGTGATGATGGTCATTCAAGGGCCAATAGATCCTCACTCATTAAATTACAATGAGTGCTTTACGAAGTGGACAAACATATCAACAACAACAAAAAAGCTACTTGGGAAAATGAAATGTTTAGATCACAGTGCTCTATTACCGATGCTTCAAGGATGAAGCATTTCAAGCAAGGATATATAAACTTTTGTGTGTGTGTGTGTTCCTATTCCAAGTGATGATTTGCAAGTTGTATGGATCTCATATTTATACATATGAGGTTATAAGACATGCCTTTTCACTTGGAATATATATATATAAGAAAAACTTGAAATACCAATATATGGTGGTCAAGTTAATGCTAAGAAACTATATAGGTTTCTTTTAGACATTTTCAAGGTTTCTTTTACTCGATACAGGTTGAAATAGCCTCTATATGTTTCAACCAACTATTGAGTTTCTTATAATTAACTTGACCACCATATATTGGTATTTCAAATTTTTCTTCAACCTTAAATGGAGCATGAGAAAATTAAGGAAGAGAGTCTATATTACCTATATTCAAGTTTCTCACACTTGGGTTGGTTGGCACTTTCTTCTTTGCTTCTCTTCATGCTTTGTTGTGAAAAATTGTGTTATAAGCTCAGTCAACATCATAAGGATCTATTCTAGTCCTATAATCCTAACTTCAAAGTCTTCCTTGTATACTTCTTTATTAGAAGTCCTTGAAATTTTTGGTTGTTTACCTCTTTCTAGACCTTACAACAAAGGTTCTCCAATCTTATGGTATCCATTCCAGTTCTTCAACATACATATTATTCACCAAGTGTTCACAAAATTGGGCTATGATACCAATATGATATGTAATCACTTAGCATATGGCCAAGTCAATTCACCAACATGATCTTTGTTAATTATGCATAACATAAATGATTCTACTGTGTTTATTTTACCATGCAATAATAGAAAATGCATATTTCATTTCCAATAAAAATGTCATAAATAACTATCACTTACATAATAACAACACTAATATTTATACTATAGAACCTAGTTTGGCAAAACCCATCAAGAAGTGGCTCGTTTGGCTCTATATTTTGTCTCTTGTATTTCTAACAATTTGGAGAAATACACTCTCTAGCAAGGAATTTGTGTATTGCTTCTCTTCTACTAAAAATATAGAATGTTTGGTGAGCTTCGAAATGTCTTTTACACCTTGTGGACAAGGCCACTTGATAGACTCTTTGTCCTCTCAGTCACAGTTCCTAGCTCAAAATTCCTTCTATTTCCTTCAATATTATATGGAATTTAAGGCCTTCCACCCAACCACTTCAACAAAGAAACTCCAAAACGCTAAAACTTTCCAAGGCTAAAACCCCCTTCTCATCCTTGGTTTGTTCCTTTATTACCTTCCCTCCTCCATTCATTTACCCCATGGAAGGTCGATATACCCAAAATCCATTACATAAGTCTATTCTCCACCATGTAGATCTTGTCCACCTGTCTCCAAGCTCTTGGAATGCTAACAAACACAAGAATCTACTTAGGTGTCTTAGTGGAAGCCTGCGCTCTAACTATGCATCCAATGCCCCTATGGGCCCTTTTATGTTTGGCATGCGGTAACTACTCATTATTTGTAGAGTCTTCCATGTTGCAAAATTTATTCTTTTGGTTCCCACTCTTCTTTCCACATGGAAGGTGGTTATTAGTTGTGAGGCCTTAGGCACTCCCTTTAATCTGCACAAATTCTTTTAGTAAAGTTGAAGCATAAATTGGAAGGTGGAGAGGTAATACTCTCTCCTTTCCTTGATCTTAACTCCATCTTGCTTTGGGCATTGGGCATCAGTCCCTTTTCTTTCATATGGGGTGAACGGTGGAGGTTATACCCCATGTTTGTGTGCTTCGAGCCTTGCTTTGCCTTGGTCAAATTTACTTTGGGGTAGAGGGTGGAGGTAGAATCCTCCTTTTCCATACTTCTTATACCTACCCTACCTAGATATGACTTATATTTTCATTAGGGGCAGAGGGTGGAGGGAAAAGTTAACACCTCTTTATCCATCCCTTCCCATGCTATTGTATTTCCCTTTAAAAAGGGATTAAACAAAAGTTGCACCCTTGGATTTGGAAAGAGGCTAAATGGCCAAGATCCTACAAGGTTATGAACAAAATTTTTCCATTAATTAGGCCATTAAACCTACAAATCAAAACCCAAATTTGGTCATTAAACCTACAATTCTGAACGCAAACCATTTCTTTCAATAATGATCCATTTTGTATCATAAAGAATCATTTCTTCATGGAATCACCATCATATGCACATTATTGTAATAGATTTGAATAAGGATATATTTTTTGTGAATTTATATAGCCTTTATCACAATAGAGAGCATCGTTAGTTAAATATTATGAATGATGTTTGTTTCCCATACCAAAAAGTTGGAGGTGGGGATTGAAAATTAGTTATGAAGAGAGGTGAAGTTTGGGGTGAACAAAGCAGACTTGATGCTCTAACATGTTTTTTTCAGCATTTATTCGAAGAGAAGTGTTTGGTTTGACATGGAACCTAATGAACTAAAACCTACATGGAAGGATAAAAGGTTAGGGAGAGAAATTATAACAAAAATGCTAGATTTATATCTAGTTTCTAAAATTATTTTGACAAAATTAGGGAGGTCTAGGGCACATATTAATGTAGAGTGGACATTAGACCATTTTCATGTTCTTCTTCAACTAGAAATAGATGCAAAAAATCCTCCCTTTCCATTCAAGTTAATGCTTTTTAGCTAAAAAATGAAGAATTTAGAGATATGATTATTAAGGAATGAAAACCATTTAGCCATTTTTTAAGGAAACCATGATATAATGACCTTCCATGACAACCTAAAAAGGATAGAATCCATTACAAAGGCTTCAGTCAAATCTCATAACACTCGAAATTAGATCAAGTTGGCAAAGGTAGAAGACAAGCTAGAGACAACCTATGAAGAGCTTAAAAATGCCTCTCTCTCTAAATAAATCATGAAAACTATGAAGAAACTAGAAGGAGATAGGATTCACTTGATAGCATGGGAGGAAATTTATCAGAGATGGAAGAGTAGGGAAATTTAGTTAAAGGGGGGAGACTATAACATTGAGTACTTCTACATGTATGCACGTGCTAGGAAGGCCCACAACATTATTTGAGAGGTAGAAGACAAGTTTAGGAGTGTTCACATGGGCTTTGAAGGAATTGTTCAAATTGCAGTTAAGCATTACAATTAAACTTTTCAAGATCCTGATAAGTAAAAACTCAAGTAGATGATGTTAATAATATCTAAATTTAACAAGTTGGTCTCAGAGAAACAAAATGAATCTCATATTGTCCCTATAAATGATGATGAGTTTAAAAGATGTTTTCTCATCCTTCCAGATTGATAAGGCTTTAGGGCCATAATGGAGTTTTTTAGGATTTTGAATTATGTTACAAGGAAGGACATGCTTATGGTGGAACAAGAATCAAGAAGGTCAAGGAATATCAATGGCACTATGACCTCCACCTTTCTAACAAATATGCCCAAAATAGATAAGCCATTTTCTTTTGACCATATAGGCCCATACCATTATGCAATTGCACTACAAAATTATTACTATAAGGTTGAGCTCATTTTGTCAAAGACAATCTCAAGTGAAAAAATTGGATTTCTACAAGGGAGACAAATCTTAGATGTTTTAGGGGTAGCTACATAATCTATGCATTCCATCAAGAAGAAAAAACTTCCCTCTTTCATTGTCAAATTGGACCTATAAAAAACATATGATTGAGTAAACTAGATTTTTTGGAAATTGTTGATGATTCATATTTGAAATTAGATAGAGAAATGTTTTACTTTAGTTTCATACACAATACTAATCAATTAAGCAACATGATTGTTACCCCCCATTTCTAGAGGTAACTAAGGAGATGATGTATTAAGGCCCTTAGGTTGCAGGCATGGAGTACCGAGAGGTAGATGAGTGGGAATATCCCATTCACCCACCACACATCACCATTTGATTGATGGAAGCAACATCCACCACACCAGCTTGACCCGCATATGACAACATGTCTTGCTTCCTGAGGTAACACGTTCAGTGTTGTGGTAAGTATAATTTTAATAATTGAATCACTCGAACATGTTGCAAAATGTCCTTTCTTGATTTTGAAAATGTTTGCTC
The DNA here is from genome assembly GCA_010110895.2 of Picea sitchensis. NCBI lineage: Eukaryota > Viridiplantae > Streptophyta > Pinopsida > Pinales > Pinaceae > Picea > Picea sitchensis. Next base: position 37,512 of record SNQJ01S0064965.1, read on the forward strand.
GGAAATTATGCCTTTCGCCTCATTTCACCTTGGTGGTTGACATGTTTTCCTAGTAAGTGGGTCACCCCGGGGAAAAGGTTGCTACTAGGGGGTCTTCTTGAAGGGTCTTTGTACCATCCATGCACATGCTTATCACTTTCCACACTTCTCCCCTTTTGTTTCCTCATCTTCTAGGTTTTCAAGCATATTGACCCAAGAAGGGCTTATGCCTCATTTCATGGGAAGAAGGGGCTAAAGGCCTAGAGGCTTGTAGCTAGAAAAACATAAAATTCAAAATTTTAATCCTCTAGATGCTCACCCTAAAGCTCTGGAGGGAAATGGAATGCTTCTCCATAAAAAAATTCAAGGACCTATAAAATGAAACACATGACTAATAAATGTCCCACTTGTTGAGAGAATGCATTGTGGTGTCTTTTACTTTCCTTTCACATGGCACTCAATGTGTTCTAGCCTCAAGTGGCATTGCAATACTCTTTACTTTCCCTTGCATATAGTACCAAATGTTCGTACCTTAATCAATTAATGGAAAATAAAGGGCTTGGAAAAAGGTTGCATTGAAAACGAGGATGCAAGACACCCTCTACAAAGGCACCCATAAATGAGACAATATGAGCCCTTGTGTGTCAAGAAACCCCATTTCCAAAAGTCATACCCCCATCCAACTCACACTCTTTTACATGACTTAGAGATGGTCCTCTTAGGAAACACTCCTTGACTTGGGGAATGATCTACCCAATAGGGCACCATGACAACCCCCCCATACTTAAATTTGACAAGTTTTATAAGGTCTTTGAGCATTTGTTTATTTTGAAAAGAGGGATTTGATGCACATGTTTGGGTGGTTATTTTATTAAATGTGGCTTACTTGACATGATATTTGTAACTTGTGGAACCTTAGAGGGCGTACTTGTTTGTCTTTGCAGGGCCTTGCCAGGTGAAAACATGTTCATGGAGGCACAAGGTTTCTTAGACCTTCATAGGGGCATGAATCCCATAGGTTGGATGATGCACCCCCTCTCATTGGACACTTGGGAGGATGAAATTTTTCTTTGGAGGCACTTGGATACCATGAGATGATCACATGCTAGCCTCTTGCACCTCAATGTTGGCCTTTGGAAGCCTAAAACGTCACTTTCTATGCCCTAGACATCACATGGAGGCTAGGGTTTTGGATGGGGTTCTCATGGTTAATGGTGATGTGACGTGGTTCGATAGAGAGAGAGAGAGAGAGAGAGACATGGAATGCACTAGAGCACTTGGTGGCAAGGCACATGGCCTTTGGATTCCAACGTTCTTCATCAAGAGGCTCAACGTCTATCTTAGAGGCTTAACGAGACCCTTTAGGGCATGACATAACCCCTAAAAAGGGAATTACTTTATGTATTTTGTAATTTTAAGTTGTATAGGGAAAATAGAGGAGGTTGACCTCTCTAATTTGTTGTTGACATTTGAAAAAGTGGACAAATTGGTTTTAGGGGACCTTATATATATATATATATATGTCACATCAATGTCATTTTATCATCATGGTTTTGAGAATTACATACTCTCTTGGCTGAAATTTTCTCCCTACTTGGGAAAATCGCTCTATCTCTCTCTTGATTCTTTGTGGATGATATTTACTTGTCTATTGGAAGGAAGGCTAAGGCGCTATCTCTTGATTCTTGTCTCTTTGCAAATGTGATGGAATATTCTTGGTAAAGAAGGGTTTTTCATGTTATCTCTTGAAATTGGCAAGGAATTTTCTGCATGTTGTGTTGTTTCTTCTTGTTTCAAGGTTAATTATATAAATCTTTGGAGGAGTATAAGGGCTTACACCCTCCACCAAGATCTATCTTTATTTGTCATTGAAGAGGCTATTTAGCAAAGGTTGCTACAAGGAGTAAAATATTCCACCCTCACCATTCTATTCAACTACATATTGGTTTCTATAGTGGATTGAAGAGGCAGGGCATAGATCTGGAGGTTTTCTGCAGGAAGGGCGCACTGTTGGAGAGAGAATAGTTCAATTTGGTTAGTGGAATGGATATATGAGGTAAAACTGATTCTTGAAGGTTTTTCCAGCCTTAGAGCGCCTTTTATCAACTATTGTTGGAGGGTTTCTTCTGCATATTTATTTATTGTGGCTCTTAGGAGAATTTTTTAATAGGGGCACACTATCCATTGGATATTCAGTGAGTTGGTGGGGTAGATCTATGATCTTGGCTGAGGGATCTCTTCATATTCACTCTACATCAGTTGATCTACAATATGGCAACATTTTACAGGGTTTTGAGGGATTTATTGAAGGAAGTCAAATTTCTTAGGTTGCTACAACTAGTTGGGGTGCATCTCAGTCAGATCTGGAGGTGCCAAGGCTTCAAGGGAAAGAAATTGTTCTTGTATTGACTTCCATGTTCTTTCTGAAGAACTAGGAGGACTCACACCTTCATCTCTTTGTATCTTGGTGGCATATTCAATTCCAAAGTTCTATATCTCTACTATTTATTCTAGATCTGTATATTTCATGTATGGAGGTCAACTTATTATCTAAATAAAGGTCAGATCTGAAGTTATTTGGGCATTCTCTTATATTATATTTCTTGTATCTTATTATTTCCATCTATCTTGTGTTATATTCATCCATCATATGCTATAAAACTCAACCAAAAACCTCCAACACAACTTTGAGAAGAAAACCTGCAAAACATATTAAAACAATTAAACAAACAGATCTGCAATAAACCAATAAGTTCCTAACGAATCTGCTTGGGAACATTACATCTACTAGTCATTAGCTATCTTTTGGGTGGATTGTTTGTTGATTTTGGTGGCTAGAATTTGTTGTTGTAGCAATTGATTACTACAACCATTAGGTTGTTACATAACTTGTTGATAACATTACATAAAATCCCCTTAATCACCATCAGAATCTTGCTTTAACCATTGGAAGTTTAACTAGTCATTGCTAGCTTTGTTTCCAACATGTTGTACTTGATTTTTGGTGGTTAAAATTGTAGCTCTTATTAGCATTTATTGTTGATATATATATTTTCATATTGTTGCAATTTGGGACAACAAGATTACTTGTTGCATCCCTATTGATTTGAGGCTTCTATCATCATCTATTGTCTTTTTCTAGGCAGGGCTAACATTGTTTTGCAGGTACATCATCTTTGGCAACGAATTACCCTCTCACAAGACTTTTTTCCCAAGCCTCATCTCCACGATTGACCTTGAACTATAGGGGCACCTCTCATACCTTATCACTTTCCATCATAATCCCCTTAGGGTCACCCAAGATTCCCCCCTTCTGATGATTTCATCATAACCAAAGTGATGGGAGTGTTTATCTATGGTGACAGTGGTTAAATACTCCCATAGTTATCACACCTTTGTGGTTGGGGTTGATCTTTTCCAAAGCTACGATCTGTGTGATAATAATGATAATTGTTTAAACCTTATAGGAGTTAAAGGCAAGGGTGTCTAATACCTCCTCCATTGTTTCTTCCGGTAGTAGAGGCCCTAAGTAGATTAATTTGAAGCTTGAAGGAGGAGGGATAGATCAAAGGTATCTACATTATCATGGATGTAACATCCTCGACCACCAACCGGCCTTAAAACACCACTCCTTCATTGCTTCACTTAGCTTTGATACCAATTTGTAACGTCCCAAGCCACCAACAGGTCGGGCAACGTCACTGTGGAATTTCACTGTAATACCATTTTGTGGCAGCCTCGACCACCCAGGCCAGGCCATGTAACACCACCAACAAACTACTAAGCTTTGATAGCAGGTTAATTATTCATCCCAAAGTACGTATATATTACATGCATTTCTAATGAAATAAAAGGCAATAAAATATACTACTACCATATTAACTCATGAAAAATTGACCGTAAAGCATACATGCAACAAAAGCACATGATTACATTGTAAGAATCACAGACGCGCACAACGGACATCATTAAACACATAATTGATACTTATCTTTGGATTGTGAAGACCACCGACTGCGTGCAGACCTTCCATGAACCTCCCAGCCTTAAACCACATTACTCATCACTCTCAGTAGTGGGTCACCCCCGAGCTAGGACTAAACTCCACCGGGAAAGGGATTCCTAGGCTTGGCAAGGCTAACATGAATGTCACACAGTTCAATAGGAAGGATTCTCTCAGGAGCCACTTATGCCCATTGCTCACGGACTCTCATTCCCCACGTGTCTATCCCACCCTAGGATTATACACCTTCACTGTCACACAATCATCGACTGCTCCACCTCCCTTACGGGGCTTCAACAACATGCCACATAGGAACTCTCAGAGATTTGTAGTTGTTACTAGACTCCCTCCAGGAGAATTCACTTCCTCAACACACTCTCTCACCTAGAGAGAGTTGCTCACAGACCTGACAACCTACCTCTTCAATCGAAGAGCCTCACAACCTGTTTCTTCTATCCATCTCCTAAAACAAACAGGCAAGGGCGGAGGCAACAACAGAACTCGAGTAAGGCAAAGTACGGTTCAACAAAATACCAGTGTGCACAAGTTACAGAGGTTCACGATGGCCACAGGTTCAACAATGGTGAAAATGGTTGGCTGTGTGCTTGCTCTGTGCGTGAGTGAACTTGTCAGGATAAAGGTGGCCGACTGGTCAGAGAATGGTGAGAATGGTGAGAGTGTGAGAGCCAATTGTGTGTCC
>SNQJ01S0064965.1:42241-53273 GCA_010110895.2 Picea sitchensis
GCATGTGCTTGAGTTGACACTTGTTGCTCATGAAGCTCGTTCCTTTCGATTTGGAAGTCATTCCCTCTTCCCAAAGGAACTTAGAATATAATCATATCCTTCTATCAACATTTAGAATAATAATAAATTATTCTTGGACTTAAGCTCTTAAGCTTAGTCCCTATTTCCAGCCTCTCAGCGCCCTCTCCCTTACCCAGCCTGGTGGAGCTTAGTTCCCCATACTCTTTCTTCATGGTCGGTTTACACACAACGATCTTTTTATATTAATAATATGAATATTTACATGTACAAAACATGATCTTGGCCTTTAACACTTAGGCTCACTGACCTACTTAAACACTTAATCCTATCATCTTATAATTGATTGTCTCACCAACCTAGAAAACATGTTACAATTCATGAATACAACTGGGGCTCGTCCTTTGGGATATTACAATCCCCTCCCCTTATTTGTGCACTATCTTAGTGCAACTTATTTACACAACATCAACACGATTTTCAAAATCTTCAAAAAGATGTGGGTATTATGCTCGCATAGCATCCTCATGCTCCCATGTTGCGTCCTCGTGACTGTACCAGGTCCACTAGACCTTAACAAGCCCTATGGATTGATTCCAGAGCTTCTTTCTCTTCCAGTCCAATATGTGCATCGAATGCACTTGCAAGGCGCCTTCTTGCTCCACCTGAATCACATTCCAATCAATCACATGATTAGAATCAGGTATATACTTCTTGAGTAATGAAACATGAAATACATTATGAACAATCATGGATCCAGGTAATGCAAGCATATAAGCAATTGGTCCAATCCTTTCTAGGATTTCAAATGGTCCACAATATATGGCTACCAACTTGGAATAGTTTCCCAACTTCATGGAACTTTTGTTGGCTTTTACTTTCAAGAAAACATGATCACCCACTTTAAACTCCCTATGGGTTTTGTTCTTATCAGAATAATTTTTCTACCTGTCTTGGGCATCCTTCAAATTCTGCTTAATCTTCAGCATTTTCTCTTCCATTTCCTTGAGAAAATCTGGCCCAATTATTGCTCTATCAGTTGGGTTTTCCTAGCTTATTGGTGTGTTGCACTTTTTTCCATAAAGTGCTTCAAATGGGGTCATCTTCATTGATATTTGATACCCATTGTTGTAGGAAACATCTACCAAGTGTAGATAATATTCCCATTTAGATGGTTTGTCCATCACATACATTATATCTTCTATCACTTGGTTCACCCTCTCTGTCAACCCATCAGACTCAGGATGATAAGCAGTGCTGAAGTTCATATTTGTTCTAAACCCTTTGAATAACCCCTTCCAGAATTTGGATGTAAAATTTGGGTCTCTATCCGACACAATTGTCTTTGGTGCACCATGAAAGCGTGCTACTTACCTCATATAAATATCAACAACATTAATTGTCTTATGAGTAGTCTTCATAGGAATGAAATGGGCAACTTTAGTAAGCTTGTCCACCACTACCATGATTGCATCATGTTGCTTCCTCGTTCTAGGATATCCCGTGATGAAATACATTGTTACCACTTCCCATTTCCACTCAGGAATGGGTAATGGTTGTAGTAAACCAGTTGGGTGTCTATGCTCAGCCTTTACCTTTTGACATTCCAAACATCTAGCAATAAAATCAACGATCTCCCTCTTCATGTCTGGCCAATAATATTGGCTTTTGACTGCTGGAATTGTTTTCTGATATCCTAGGTGCCCTGCATAAGGTACATTGTGCATTTATTTTAAAATCACACTATTTAATTCATAAGATTTGGGTACATAAACTATTTTTCTATACCAGAGAATTCCATCAATTCCCAATTCGTACTCTTCAACTTTTTGCTACATTTTACCCTACTGCAATTTCGCTACCAATTCCATGTATTGCGAATCAACTTTTGCAGCCTCGGATATTCTTCCTTGAATATCAATCCGATACATGCTGATGGTTGTAGCATGCAACTCATGCACTCTCCTGTTGAGTGCATCAACCACTTTGTTCTCCTTTCCTTTGATGTGCTTGATATCAAAGTCATATTCACAGAGGAATTCCAACCATCTGTTTTGCCTGACATTCAGTGTAGGCTGATCAAACAAATACTTCAGACCATGATGGTCTGTCCTAAGCTCAAACCTCTTTCCCATGAGGTAATGTCTCCATTTATTTAGAGCGTGTACAATGGCTGCCAACTCCAAATCGTGAGTGGCATATATCCTTTCATGCTCTTTCAATTTTCTAGACTCATAACATATTACAAACCCATTCTAGCTGAGGACTCCTCCTAGTTCTTCTTTACATGCATCTGTGCAAAGCATGAAATCTTCATTAGGATCTTCAATCTTCAGAATTGGAGCACTGGTTAACAGTTGCTTCAATTTCTGAAAGCTCCTTTCACATTCTTCTGTACATGGAAATTTCTTCCCCTTCCTTTGCAATGAAGTGATGGAGTGAGATATTCTCGAAAACCCTGCAATGAACCTTCTATAGTAGCCAGCAAGACCCATAAAGGATCTAACTTCTGTCACATTCTTAGGCATTGACCATGCTCTAATGGCCTCAATCTTATCAGGATCCATTGTTATCCCATCCTTTGAAATAATATGCCCCAAGTAGTGAATTCGGTTTTGATAAAATGAGCACTTGCTCAATTTGGCATATAGTTGATGTTCTCTTAGCACTTGCACCACCATCCTCAAATGATGTTCATGCTCTTCTTCTGACTTGGAATATACAAGGATGTCATCCAGAAAGACTATGACAAACTTGTCCAAATATTCCCTGAAAACACCATTCATTAAGCACATAAAAACAACGGGTGCATTTGATAACCCAAATGGCACCACTGTGAACTCATAATGACCATACCTTGTTCTGATGGTGGTCTTGTTGATATATTCCTCTTTAATCCTTACCTGATGATATCCTGACCTAATATATATCTTTGAAAATATAATTGCATCATTCAATTGATCAAAGAGATCATCAATCCTTGGTAGAGGATACTTGTTCTTTATAGTTACTTTATTCAACTATATGAAGTTGATGCACAATATCAATGTCCCATCTTTCTTTTTCAAGAACAAGACTGGGGCACCCCAAGGTGACACACTTGGGCATATATACCCCTTCTTCAAAAGTTCTTCAAGCTGCATTTGCAATTCCTTAAGCTCCAGTGTACTCATTCTGTAAGGAGTCTTTAATACTGGAGCTGCTCCATGCATCAAATTAATAGAGAAATCAATATCTCTCTTTCGAGGTAGTCCTGGTACCTCCTTGAACACATCTTCAAAATATTCCAGGACTGCATGATCTTCCAAATTTGGCACCTTATCCTTAGATGCTTCCTCCATATGGGCTACAAATATTTGACAACCTTTCCTATAACACTTCTTCAGCTGCATTGCTGAAATTTCCCGAACAGTAACTGCCCTGGGAATTCCTTGGACTATTTTCTGATTTCCTTCCTCATATAGGCAAGTGAATGCCTTGTTATGACAGTCTAATATGGCATGGTGTCGGTCCAACCAATCCATACCAATCAGGCAGTCATATGATCCCAAAGGAAAGATGTTCAAATCTGCCTTAGTACTTAGTCCATTCATGCCCACTAGACATGATTTAACCAACTCAACAACCTTTCTCTTGGCTCCTGTAGCCAGCTGCACCAACCAAGATTTCACATGCTTGCTTCTTGGCAATTGCAACCTTTCCACTACCTTGGGATCTATATAACTATGACTAGCCCCTGAATCAATTAAAATAGTAAGGCATGGTTATTGATCATACCTTCAACTTCATCATGTGTGATTGAAACTCAACTTGCTTGTTGTCCATGGCTGCATAGATCCTTGGTATTCTACTGCCCATGTCCTCCACCGTTTATGCTTGCTAAACATTGTGGACAACTCTCACTTTGTCACTTATGTGAGGGAAATCTCTATGCTTGAGGTCCCCTTTACAACCCCAACATTGCATAAGTGGTTGTCTTGGCCGTTGTCCACCTACATCAACCATCCTAGGCTCTCTAAACACTAGCTGTCTTTGAGGATTATTCCTGAAAAAGGGTGGCTTGTTCCCCTTCTACCTCTATTCCCTCTTAAACTTCTTCTTGTCTTCCCAAGCTCTTTGGAAAGTAGGCTTTCCTTTATGCTGATCATATAAGCATTTCACTTTCCTTATGGTTTCTTCCATAGTTTTAGGATCATCATATTGGATCTTGTCAATAAGGAAAGCTGGAAGTCCACTCAAATATCTTTAGATTTTGACAGTCTCATCTTTGATGAAAGGGACATACTTCAACAACTCTAGGAATCTTCTTTCATATTCATCTATAGTCATGCTGCCCAATTTGAGTTCAAAGAACTCCTTCATCTTTATGTCATAGTATCTCTTAGTTACGTATTTCTTTTCAAAGTATTTCTTGAATTCCATCCATGTAACATTCTTCTCTTTGATGTGTTTTACTTGCACAAGTTGGTCCCACCACATGGATGATTTTCCTTTCAGTTGATACATTGCAATTCTTCCTTCTGCATGAGAGGAGTAATTATGCAGTTGGAAATATCTCCTCATGCCAAGAAGCCATGTCTCAACATCTTCCTCCTTCTGGTGCTCTCCATCAAACGTGGGAGGTTTAATCTTGTTCATTTCACCCTTCAGTTCATCCACTCTAGATCTCCTATGATTTTTGGTAGGAGATGGAGTTGAACTACCGTGTTCCCTCCTCTTGGAGTGCCCTTGGGAGTGATGATGGTGTCTGCCAACAGTCCTTGATTTTCTCTTCTCATCAGGGGACCTGTGACTTCCTGATTTACTGGAGTCACTCTCCTTATCCAATTTCTTTTCTATTCTTTCTAGGCTTTGCATCAATTTTATGTTGAATTCTCCCTGTTGTTCCCTAGCTTTCATCAGATTTATGTTATCTGCTTGGTGAGTCTGGACATCTTTCTGCAACTTTTCAATCATTTTCATCATGTTTCCTTCCTTATCTATCTCTTCTTCATTCCCATTGGAGTTCAATCCTTCAAATCCTATATGGACATCCATTCCTCTAACTTGATTTTCTGAACTGTAAGAACCTTGTGCCTTCCCCATTTCTCTGCACTGAGCGACAATTTGGTTCGGTTCTGACAATCGTTAACTTTGCAAAATGTGCAGTCAACCGAAATTTTGTTAGGCTATCAGACTTTAATAATTTTCCAGAATAAACCAATCTAATTCAACAAAACAATATTAGATTCCATTTTCTGCAGGTCTTGGTCGGTCAAGAACCCCTCGGCTTAAATCTCTAAGCCCAGTTTTGTTCTGCCACAAATTTTGGGCACTAGCCCCTTTTCTTCAGCCCTTGGTTCACATGTGACCACGACTATGACCCAACTCTTATGATTTGGGCGCTTATCTGGAGCTCTGAAACTTCGGGCTCCAGGCTTTGGAGGTTTCCCTTTTTATGTGCATCCCAACATCACAGAACAACGAATTGTAGAACGACGGATCTATGGTCCACCTTCCTTCATGAACCACTTTTTTCGGAGCGTCAAGTCTCCAGACTTCACGATCTGGCACCACGCATCCACTGGGGCCCACGGTTTTCATGCTCGAACTAATAAATGTTGAAAACGTCACATCAACTTTAGTACTTTTCAAATTGCAGGGACATGGGTTGGTCGTTTTGGAGTAACCCGTCGATTGTTCCACAATTATCTCCACGCTGACACGTACCCCTTCTGGGAAACCGTGGCTTGGATTGTGAGACCGCCTTGTAGAGTTATCTGTCGCGCAACTTCGATCCCCACAATGCCTTCTGGCCCTCGATCTTGATAGATCGTGACCAAAGTTAATGCGGGCCCGATCCAACTAACTTCTTCGTCACGCTTAGCTACCTTGTGCCACCACCAGGAGCGCCACTCAGCAGGACACATGAAGCTGACACGTGGTCCAATCAGGCGGGTGACATATGTCACGTTCTAACAACATTTCCATCTTACCAAGGTTCTTAACTCGCTGACACGTGGCACACATCCCATGTGTCCACATCATTCCTAGTGACATCAGCAGGCCACGTCACTCTGAGACTTCGGGCTTCGGCAGATTTCACCTTCGTAGATCCCATTTCTCCCGAACACCTAACTCTCGAACAAGCCGATCTTCTGACACATGTCTCTTGCAACGAACGATCCTGATTAACTTCGAACTTCGGGACTTCAAGAGTTTGCACATCAACACACTCCATTTCTCCTGAATGCCTTATTCCTGAACAAGCTAACTTGCCAACACGTGTTCCTTGCTTGGATCAACGGACAAGAAATACATGAAGTTCACTCTGTCTTCTCTGCACATGATTGAGAGTTGTTACCTCGACTTAACATTTGGGCACTTATCTCACTTAGCAAGATCGACAGTAATGTTTTAAGGAAATGTGAAGATCAACGACCAAGAGTGATTGCGAGAACTCAACTTTCTCATGCTTTAATTTCCTTCCCGATCTCCGCAATGCGAAGATGCTCGTCCGTAGTGGGATCAATATCCACCATTGATTTGTTGATCGAGCAAGATCAACGATCCTGAGGGATTGTGGGATCTCAACTTACTCTCGCTTTAATTTCCTTCCCGATCTACACAATCGCTCCCCACCGTTGATCTCTCCTTAATGAGATCTGACTGTTGTGATTTAATCTTTGCTCGATCTAACGGCTCAACTTCAAACCTTGCGGTTTCAAACCCTTGGTTACTGTAGTCTCTTTTCTCTGTTATCTTTCTTGAACCACTATACCTCCTTAGCTTCCAAACATGGCCAAGGTGTTCTCTTGGCACTCTAGAATGCTCTGAATTCAAATTTTGACCTTCTCAACAACAATTTGCTCCGAGCTTTTGATTCCATAACCAATTATATGGCCTAATTTAGGCTCAGTGTCGAAAACTGGGCTCTGAACTTCAATTTTGTCCATTTCGACAACAATTCTTTTCTGAAACTTTTTCTTCAGCTTCCACTAACATGGCCCATCCAGGCTCAATGTTGAAACCATGGCTCTGATACCAATTTGTAACGTCCCCAACCACCAACAGGCCGGGTAACGCCACTTCTTGGACATTTCTCTTAGCTCTGATACCAATTTGTAACGTCCTCGGCCACCAACCGGCCAGGCAACGCCACTCCTTCAATACTTCACTTAGCTTTGATACCAATTTGCAATGTCCCCAGCCACCAACAGGTCGGGCAATGTCACTATGGAATTTCACTGTAATAGCATTTTGTGGCAGCCCCGACCACCCAGGTTGGGCCATGTAACACAACCAACAAACTGCTAAGCTTTGATAGCAGGTTAATTGTTCATCCCAGAGTACGTATATATTACATGCATTTCTAATGAAATAAAAGGCAATAAAATACACTACTACCATACTAACTCATGCAAAATTGACCGTAAATCATACATGCAACAAAAGCACATGATAACATTGTAAGAATCACATACATGCACAATAGGCATCATTAAACACAAAATTGATACTTATCTTTGGATTGTGAAGACCACCGAATGCGTGCAGACCTTCAATGAACCTCCCAGCCTTAGACCACACTGCTCATCACTCTCAGCAGTGGGTCACCCCCGTGTTGGGACTAAACTCCACCGGGAAAGGGATTCCTAGGCTTGGCAAGGCTAACATGAATGTCACACAGTTCAATAGGAAGGATTCTCTCAGGAGCCACTTATGCCCACTGCTCACAGACTCTCATTCCCCACATGCTTGTCACACACCAAGAGTATACACCTTCATTGTCACACAGTTCATCGACTGCTCCACCTCCCTTTCGAGGCTTAAGAAATAGGTCGGACAGGAACTCTCAGAGCTCTGTAGCTGTTACTGAACTCCCTCCAGGAGAATTCACTTCCTCAACACACTCTCTCACCTCGAGAGAGTTGCTCACAAGCTTGAAAAACTGCCTCTTCAATCTACAGGCCTGACAACCCGCCTTTGCAAACCATAGGCCCGATAACTTGTTTCTTTTATCCAGCTCCTAAGACAAATGGGCAAGGGCAGAGGAAACAACAGAAATTAGGTAAGGCAGAGTATGGATCAACAAAATACCAGTGCGCGTAAGTGACAGAGGTTCATGATGGCCACGGGTTCAACAATGGCGGAAATGGTTGGTTGTGTGCTTGCTCGGTGCATGAGTGAACTTGTCAGGATAAAGGTGGTCGACTGGTCAGAGAATGGCGAGAATGGTGAGAGTGTGAGAGCCAACTGTGTGTCCCCTGAAGCTCCATGAGTCCCCCCCCAAACAACAATAATTCCCACTTAAAACTGCATGTTCCTGAGCTGACACATGTCGCTCACGAAACTCGTTCCTTTCCATTTGGAAGTCATTTCCTCTTCCCAAAGGAACTTAGGATATAATCATATCCTTCTATCAACATTTAGAATAATAATAAATTATTCTTGGACTTAATCTCTTAATCTTAGTCCCTATTTCCAGCCTCTCAGCCCCCTCTCCCTTACCCAGCCTAGTGGAGCTTAGTACCCCATACTCTTTCGTCGTGGTCGGTCTACACGCAACGATGTTTTTATATTAATAATATGAATATTTACATGTACAAAACAAGCTCCTCGCCTTTAACACCTAGGCTCACTGGCCTACTTAAACACTTAAGCCTATCAACTTATAATTGCTTGGCTCACCAGCCTACAAAACATGTTACAATTCATAAATACAACTAGGGCTCGTCCTTGGGGATATTACAATGGATTAATCTATAACTCATTTATTATTTGTGGATATTGTGATTATTCTTGGAAATGGGACAATAGGAGAAGTAAGGGCTATGGAAAAACGTTTCATATTTATTGCAAAAAAATTGGAATGTCTATAAATATTTATAAATCAACCCTTGCATATCACATGTTGAATGATCCCTTGATAAAAATAATCAAAGAAACACTCCTTTCTAGATCAAAGGTTGCAATGACAACAAGAAGTACCGTGGATATCAATGAAAATCCATTGTCTACACTTTTAAAGATTGGAAATGGCTCCATGAAAGGGTAGAAAAAAGAATCAATTCTTGATGTAACAGGTGGATTTATATAGGGGGGTATTAACCTTGCTTAAGAGTGTTATTGAAGCCATCTCAATTTGTTGGATGTCCTTGGTGATCATTCCCAAAGGTATACTAAACAAAATTAGGAAACTATGCTTTGGGTAGGTAAGAACAACAAGACATACATTCCCCTATTTAGATGGCAAAAAATCTCCAAACCAAAAAGGGATGGAGATTGGGGGCTCAAAGATCTACACATTTCTCAAAAGCATTGGTAGTTAAGGGGATGTGGAGACTTCTAGCTTCAGAGGGCCTTTGACAGTCAATCATGAGAAAAAGTACATTCACCCTTTAAGTATAGAAGAATGGATTAGATATAAGACAAATAAACTTCAAGAGGCTCTATTTGTTAGAGAGCAATGATAGGGGCCTACCCCCTCATTGGTGAACATATTATATGGATTATAAGCAATGGAAAAGAATTCACATTGGGAACCAATCCTTGGGTAGGGGGCATATAAGTTCGAATATTGTCTCAAGAATTGTTAAATCACTTTCATTCTCAAATCTCTTCATTTTGGCCGAAGTATATGATAAAAATATGGGCAACTGGTGGTCATTAGGATGGAAATATGTTGATCAGTTGGGGTGGAAAATGACTTGGTCACCGAGTGGACATAACATAATGCTTCCTTACAAATGTCATCCATAAGATTGCAATATTGATAAGAGTATTTAGATTGGGAAACAAGCAAAATTAAGGGATCATACAAAGTTAGTAAGGGGTATCAAGTCTCATTAGCAAGTTAAAATATATATACAAACACATGGAAATGGAATATCATAGGGAAACTCCAAGCTCCATTAAAATAAATAATATTTCTATGACCTATCTTATGTAATAAAGCGCTAACATGAGATAATTTCCAAAAGAGATCATGGCAGGGCTAGGGTACTATATATTATGCAAAGAGAATGTAGAGACGATCCACAATTTATTCTTATCATGTCATTTTACCAAGGAAGTATGGACAATTGTTAAGAACATTTTTGGAGGCAAGAGTAGAGGTGGAAGAGGCTCTATAGAGGGACCTTGGAATCCTAGTTAAAGGACAATGACACTAGAAAGGATCACCACTTACTACTTGTTTTTATTTTATGGGCCATTTGGCTAGCTAGGATTATTTCCAATCCTCTCAATACCAAATATTCTTGTGGCTAGTAATGTCTAACAAAATTTTAACATAGGACAATGGGAAGAAGATAAATTGACATGGTCCTAGGCTAGTAATGTCTAACTAAATTTTGACATATGGAGAATGGGAAGAAGAGAAATTGACATGGTCCTAGATGATGTATAATGTGTACAAAATTGACAAGGAAATAATGGATCATTTGTTTGTGCATTGCCCATATGTTAGGGAAGTTTGGAAGGAAGTATGACTATTAGAAAATGGAAACAATGAGTGGAAAGCTTAGAGAAGTTTCCTAACAAGCCTATTTTGAAAGCTGGTATAAAGACAAAATAATCATTGTTCATAGGGAATTGCCTTGTTTTGTATTGTGGGACTATGGATTACTAGAAATAATATGTTATTCTAAGGCAAGGTTATCTTTCCTCCTTAGATAGCACACCAGATTAGATATGTACACAGGGGGTCATAGAAACTTGAGAGAGTCAAATCCCAAAGAATCTTAATGGCTCTAGAGTTCGATAGATATAAAGCCTAGTTTTTTTTTTGGTGGTACATATCAAGGAACTCCATGGAAATATGGTATTGGTATTAATCTTGTTTATAAAGGAAAATCATTATTTCTTTTTCAAGTATGCAACAAGTCTAGGGACTAATAATAAAGTAGAACTATATGCCTCATGGTTAGTTATGAAATATGTAGTTGAAAAAGGAATTGGAATGCTCTAGGTAATGCATGACTCTAAATTGGTAGTGGACTAGGCAAATGGAAAAAGTCACATTGGAAACTTG
>SNQJ01S0064965.1:53283-63624 GCA_010110895.2 Picea sitchensis
TATGTATAAATATGAGATCCATACAACTTGCAAATCATCACTTGGAATAGGAACACACACACACACAAAAGTTTATATATCCTTGCTTGAAATGCTTCATCCTTGAAGCATCGGTAATAGAGCACTGTGATCTAAATATTTCATTTTCCCAAGCAACGGTTTTTTTGTTGTTGATACGTTTCTCCACTTCGTAAAACACTCATTTTAATTTAATGAGTGGGGATCAATTAGCCCTTGAATGACCATCATCACCATGTTCGGTCATAGAGGCATTGAGGACTTGGTGATTTGGCAAGGCCTCAGATGGGATATTCAATAAATGAAAACACAAGTAACCCCATTAATATGACATCCTACCTACCTCCTTCAGACCAGGAATGTCCTCAACCTTGATGGGATTCATAGGAATGCCTACATATTTCTTTTGAATGTCAATGCATGAGTAGACAATATGGAAATTAGAAAGTTCCCTTATCTTTTTGTCACTATGAGCAGAACACTTTCTAGCGATGTATTTACAAAACCTCCCCGAAAAATTTATCACTTAGCTATTTATAGCGGAGGCGTGAGACACCTCATCTTGTGCTTCCAAACTCTCAAGCAAGCACCAGTGCTCACTCAATTTTCAAAGACACACTATTTCTAGTGCTCCTCGATATGTTTGATAGCTCCACTACTAGATTCCACACATTTCCAAATTTTGGAAATTACCACGAATTTTCATTTCCTCTCAACGATGGAATCATGCCTCCTAGAGACATAAGAGTCCAAGTAAATTATTTATTACCTTCCCATTTTCATTTTCATTCGATTAAAATTTTAATTTAGCTTGAATTTTGAGACTTTTTTCAAAAAAAATTCCAATTCAACTTGCTCGGGCGTGGTGCTTCTTGTGCTAACTTCACAGTAAGCACCACAACCAGTGCATCTAATCTAACCGTACTTAACTGGTGCATCATTTTAAATTCCCCACATCTGATGCATTATAAAATACAATGCCCGTGCTTTTCGAACATAGAAGCACCAGTGCGTTCCCAAGTGCACCGCTCAGATTACTACTCATAAAATTTAACTCAGCGGTGCAACCATTTTAAACAAATGCACTAGTCTTATTAACAGAACTACACCGAGACAAATATTGATCGATTTGGCATAGCGAGGAATTTCCTTTGATGCCTCGTAACTAGTGCTCTACGCTTCATAAAGCACCGCTAAAAACAACAACTGTGCTTCAATAACATGGTAGCACTAGGGCATTCATAGTAACACATTACACTACTTAATTTCCAACAAATCAATATAATGGAGTGGTTCCCATAGGGCCAACAACAACATCGATGAGTTAAACTAGAAGACGCACCGCTAAACATCATGTCAATGCTCTAGAAACAATACCACACTAGTGTGTTCAATTAGCGAAAGCACATCATTGAGTTTACATTCCATAAAATTTGGGGTGGTGGTGTATTTATGTTAACAAAATGCACCGATGTTGTTAAAATAACCTAACCGAGAAAATATTGAGTGACGTAGCATAACAGAGCGTCTCCTTGGATGGCCTGTTACCGGTGATCTCGACAACATAACACATCGTTAAACAAAATGTTAGTGCTCCAATAACATGGTAGCACCGATGTGTTTATATTAACGCATCACACTACTTAAGTTGAAATAAGACAATTTAACCTATCGGTGCCCCTAGGTCCAAACAATGCATCGACGCTATAAAGAGCACAACACTGGGCCAATTTTTCACAAATTATCAGCGCAATGCATCTTATGGTAAGCACTGCTAAGATCATAGTCAATGCGTCAATTGAGATAAACACACCAGTTCATTTTATTAATCGAACGCACCACCCAATTTTTGATACAAATTTTTTTCTCGGTAGTGCATCAAATAAATACAATGCATCGGTGTTGTGTATTGCAAGATAATGAACAAAATACAAGGAATATGATGATGTGGTGGAAAAAATGGGAGAGCAGGATAAGGGAAACCAACAATAGAGAGAGTGAAAGTTTGTTGCCCGTGTGCCCCTTATGGATGAGAACGCGATCAAACGTATGGTTGTGGAGAAGAAGAAACATGAGATTATTAGTAAGTACACAGGTGAGGATCCCATAGAGGGGCAGGCCAAGGCCAAGGAAATGATTAATATTTAGTGATGCGACATGCATACAAAGCTTATGGATAATCAATTGTTTTTCCAAATGTGCTTCTTAACTTCTATTAAATATAAAATATGGACCTTAGGTCATTCTTGAGGTTGACACACTATTATAATTAAGACATTCACCAAGGTCCTTTCTGGTTGAACAGGGCAAAGGGGCACTAGGAAGCTCTGATCGTAGAGTTTGAGAGTCCTAAATATGCTAAAGTAGCGGCCAAGATGATGGACTTGGAAGGGAACGAAGTAGATGTGCCCAGTGCCACCAATAAGGGTCCTAGTTATAGATACTTCGAGGATGTGAAATTCCTCCCCATCCTCAAAGAGATATTCGATAAGCCCCCTCAAGGCAAAGAAGATGAGGTGTAGGTATGTGATTTACAAGTGAATTGATGCCAGTTTGTATTATGGCTACATGAATGACGAGAAAGGTATCTTGGAGAAAGTTGAGCGACCTGCAGAGGGGGAGATGTGAGGTAGAGCACTGAGGAAGTGGAAAAGGATCGAGTCTATGCGCTAAATTATGAGAGGCACCGAAGAGTGATTGCCTCTACAAAGCATAACCTCTGCACAACTTTAATTGTTGAAGTTTTCATACGTAATTTGTGAATTAAATTGCTTCTCGATGCATTTTTACGTAACAACCAAACTGGTGTGATTTCAATCGCACTAGTGCGCTATAAATAATATAGCACACATGTATATTGTGTTTTTTCAAATCATGTTGATGTTGTTGTTGTTTGACTTATAAAGTGTATTATAAGTACACAAATGATTTCTTTGTTTTTAAATTAAATTTAAGATGTATCACTCATTAGAATTTAGAGTTACCATATAGTGTTCAACTTTAGTTTTATGAAATCATTTACTTTGGATTGTAATTGCAAAAACTTATAACTATTAATGCCATATAATTTTTAATTCTTCTTCAAGGTGAATTGTTTAATTTCCAGCAAGATAGAATATGTCGATTAAACATGTTTACAAAGAAAAATTACTCTTATGAACTGTTATTTTCTCTTTAATTTGTTTGATAACATTATAATAATTGTTCATAATTAAATTTATAATTGTTATATTAAAAAAATATTATTATCATAATTATTAAATATGAAAACGAAATCATTAACAATAATGAATTTTAAATATGAACTTAATTTTTTTATAATTATTAAATATGAAAATGAAATCATTAATAATAATGAATTTTAATATACAAAAAATGTTTTAAATGACTTTATGATTTTTTTCTCCACCACCAACTTAATTATGAATCTCCTCATAAGGAAACATAAGTATTTGATTTTGTTAGTGAAGAAATTAATTAATTTGTTAAGGTTAAAAGAATATTAAATTAAATTAATTTATGAGAGTGTAGGTTTGACATTTAGTCATAATGCTGAGCAAGTTTTATGGAAAAACTTGTTTTGAAACATCCAATGTTTCGAGTGGACACTCCACCCATAATTAGGGACAATTAACACTTATATGTTGGGTGGAGTGTCCACTCAAAGCATTGAACGTTTCAAAACATCATACACAACTTTTTCCAGAAAACTTGCTTAGCATTAAATTAATTTTATATTAGTATTTAAAAATATAAAAAAAATTAAGCAAAGTCAATAAATAAAATAAACAAAAGTCCATGTGTAGATGTTATAAGGAGCTTAGTCTCCATATTTGATGTAATGATTGTAACATGCAAGCAACCACTCTATAAAACAAATGTAGAATTAAGCAATACATTTACATTAGTTCCATTGAAAATCCAAAAATACAATTACTCGATCATTTTTTTCTTATGCCCCAAGGGGATGTCTAAAGGTAGACCCAATGAAAGGTGTTTTTGCTGAGCGGTTGGTGGTCTATGAAAGTTATAGTTTATTAAAAACTTGTCACCAAGAGACAAACTATGTATTGCATGCACAACAACAAATCTAGATGCCTTCTTTTTCATAAAGAACACTTTGTCATTGGAGTGTTCCTCAAAAGAACAATTTGTACTAAATAATTAGGACCTGCAACTATTTATGAACTCTGCAATGTTCTCATGAATTTGTGGATGGTCATTGATATATGACATGTTTTTTATGTTAAAGTTTCTAGAAGCATAACCATTTATGCACATACTATACATGGAATTTCTATGTTTGTATTTGACAATTTCAAGTAATCAGACTAACTATAAAGAGGACCACAAAATGGCATAAGTGTCATTGATTGTTTGGGAGGAATAGATACACGTGAAAGGATAAATAACCCAATATTTACAACATCTATTTTAGACTTTGCAATCATATAACTATTACCACAAAAATAGAATTTGGTTCCAACATCAGGCACGTGCACGAAAGACGACCAAGCACAATACAAAGCTTATTTGGAATAGGTTTGGTAGTTATTTTGCATATGGATAGGAAGAGGGAAGTCATTGCTACCTTCCAACAATTGAACAGATTTTGGTGTGTACTTGGACATTTTTGCTCTTAACTCATACAATTTTTTGGATCTCTTGGTAGAGATGTTTTGGGTAGTATTGATATCATACTTTGGCTCACTATAAGAACTCTCCGTTGACTCAAGAGAAGGAGATGAGTCGGCCAATTTAGGATGAAATGTAGTTGGTATGGCTTCTAAATTTTCAAAAAAGGAGCACATGGAAGTGTTCCTACGTGTCTTTTCTATATCACCTATTGGATTCTTGACCGTAGTGGAGGTGTTAAACCATCAACTTTGGGTAATCGATCATTAATATAATGGAACAATGTGACACATCAATGGTTATTCTTCAACCCTTTACATTTTGAACAACCACATGCCACTGACATGCCATAAAAGAGATCCAATTCATGGTGTAATACCATTGACCCAGGTTGCAGGTTACTGGAAGATGACATATTGCAATTGGTAAGGTAAATAAACTATCCATTTTCATAAAACATTTACCTGCGATATCTTTCTCCCGATAAGAGATTGTGACATTTTTGCACTGGTGGAATATCTTGGGCATCTGAACTCGATCTATTTTATGATCCTTGTTATCCCCATTTTGTGTATAACTAAGGAGATTATGTCTCGAGGCCCTTAGGTTGCATATATGGAGTACCGAGAGATTACATGACCAACAATACCCTTTTGTGTATATGGAAACCCCTCTCACCACCACAGATGGTCATAGATTTCCAGATGGCCACCACATCAACTGGCTTCTGGAAGGCAGTGGGCCTTGCTCCATGAGGTACAAGTCAGTATTATGGTGAGTATCATTTCAATATTTAATTCAGTTGAGTATGACGTATCTTAGATTGCTCTATATTTCATGATATGTGCTTGGACATTATGCCTTTTTCCCTGCTTCACCTTGGTGGTTGAAATTCTTCCATAGTAAATGATTTTCCTTGTGGATGGGTTTGCTACTAGGAACTTCCTTAAAGAGCCATCGTACCATTCCTGAACATACTTACCATTTTACATCATTGTTCCCCTCCATTTCCTTATCTCTTGGGATTTTAGGGTGTATTGACCCAAGAAGGGGTTGTCCCTCATTCAATGGGAAGAAGGGGTTGAAGGCCCAAAAGGGTTGATGTTGGGTAAAAGATAAAAGCCTTGTATAAACCTTCCAAATGCTTCACCCAAGGATCACCCAAGAAAGCAGTGAAACACTTATCTTTGAGTAAAGGGGACCCACAATATAATAAAGAATGCTTAAAAGGTTAGTTGAAGGATAGGAGGTCTCATCATGAGTCGACATGAATATCTAGTGGTATGACATTGCCATCATTTGGTCACCAAACCAGGGTAATGGCTCTCAGTTGCATGGCTGAGAGAAAGGGGTTCTCATCACGAGCCAAACTTCTCATTTCCACTAGGTGTTTGTGGGTGACATTGCCATCATTTGGTCACCACACCAGGGCAGTGACCTTCAATCTCACCTTATGCTATATTGAAAGAAAATACAAAAAAGGAAATATAAAAGGCAATTGATGGGCTTGGAAAAAGTGCATTGCGGACAAAGTTACCACACACCCTCTACAAAGGCACCCATGAATGAGACACTACGATCCTTGTATGCCATGATCCCTATGCCCATTGAGTCTTGACCCCAACCACTTCATCCACTTTAGATGGCTTAGAGAGGGATCTCTTGGAAACTCTGCTTGGCCTAGGGAAAGATCTATCCAATAAGACACCTCATCAATCCTCCCATATTCAAGCTTGACAAGTTGCATAATGTCTCTGAGCATGCAATTATTTGATATATTGATCTTTGATGCACATGCTTATGTGGATCATTTATTGATTGGATTCACTTATCATGATGTTATGACTTGAGATCCTTGGAGGGCATGCTCATTTGTGTTTGCAGGACCTAGTTGGTGGACAATTTTGAGAGAACAAGCCTAGCTTGGGCTTCCATGGGGCTACAAGCCCACAGGTTGGATGCCAGGGGCCCACATGCCAGATGAGAGAGATCATACTTGGATGACCTTTATGATGACTTGGACAACCTAGCCCACCCCTTACTTGCCAAACGATTTTCCAGGAGGGGAAAATGTTCCACTTTTGAGCTTGATGTCATGATTTTGGGGCTAGGGCATGGTGGTGAGGTGCCACTCTTTTGACACATGGAGGTTTGAGGAGGAGAAGGGTCTTCACCATGATGAGAGTGCTTAGATGCTTGACATGTGGCCTTTGGAGGCCTATCCATGCTTCTCCAACACCAATGGCTTCCTCAAAGTGGCAAAACGTCCCCTAAAGGGGTGACGTCCTCCTAAATTAGGGTTTTATTTATGCAAAAAGTGAAATTTTAAGTGAATTGTTTAGTATTACTTTGTTACGGGGGAATTATTAGGGTTGTTGACCCCTAATATTGAGTTTTACTCCTTAATTTGTGGAAAGGCTATGTTAGCTACATTTTGTATAAATAGAGATCATAAGATCTCATTTTAAACATAACTCTCCCTCATTGTGAGAAGTATTGATATATAATTTTCACTATCTTTGGCTCTGTTAGTCTCTTGTGCACTTGTTTATGGCTATCATGATGAATGGTTGATGGAGGAGTGAGGCGCTAGCCTTGGATGAATGCTTTCTAGCTTTTATGGTGGATTATCTTAGCATCTTTCTTAATTTTGGTATGGTGTTTTACTGTTATGCTATCATTCTTTTCAAGTCAAGGTTTGTTGTTCTAGGAGCTAGGTGGGAAGTATAAGGGCATACACCCCCACCAAAGTATTCATCATTTTATGCTTCATGTTATTGGTTAAACATGGGTTTGCTTAGTCTTGCTAAGACAAGTATAAGGGCATACACCCTCTTAGCTTAAACCCTAACTAGAGAAACTTGCCTTGGGAAGTAAAAGGGATTACAGCCCCAAGGAGGTAGCTTCTCTAGCTCTTTATTTTATTTGACTCCATTAACCCAATAGTAAAGGCACTAGTCATATATTTTTTGCATTGGAGATATAAAATCATTGCCTTGGGAAACATGAATTTTTATGTTTTGAAAGATCTCTTGCTTGTAGTTGGTTTGCCTCATTGAGAGGATTCTTCCCCTATTAGGGCGTCCCCTCTCCCCCACTAATTTACTTGTTGTTACAAACCCTAACCTACAACCATTAGGGTTGACTAACCTAGTTAAACTACTAACCGTAACTCCTTAACTAACCCTAGACTATCTCCTAAATTTTGCACACTAACTCCACTAATTAGGGTGCATATTTTGGGTTAACTGTTGGCATATTTTAATGGTGTAATTTTCTGATATAAGTGACTGAAAGATACAACCATAAGGCTGCAATTTTCTGCATAAATATACATGTTATAACAACTTTCTTTATTTAGCTTCAAAGTGCCATCTTTCAACCTATATTCATTGCTAATCTTGATGCTGATTTGCTTAACTAGTTTAGATCGTTGTATGCTGATTTAGATGTTTAATTTGTTGATTTAAAATATCACCTATTGCTACAAATTAGGGACAACAAGCTTAACTTGTTGGTCCATACTAACATATATCATTGCAATGGGCTGGTACAATCATCCAGAGAAGTACTATACCTGTGGGGCAACAATCACTTGACTTACAAGGCATCTCTTCCCACATTTCACTCCACTTAGAATTGACCTCTAGGGGATTCACTTCCTTTTCTATCCATATCCATTTCATTCCCCCTAGGGTCACCGAGATCGCCTCTCTAGAGTGACCTAGTCACCCTTGAAGTGAGGGACCTACATCAAGGTGACATTGGGTGTAGGATTCCCAAGTTGTAGCTCTTGCTTTGTGGTTGGGTCAGGATTTTTCCAACCAACAACTTGCGCTATAACAATCCTATAAAATTCAATGAACAATTATTCAAATGCACGTGCATAAATGACAAAAAATCAATTAGATAAATGAATTATAAATAAAATCTAGACTTACTTCAAATGGTGTGGGAGAAGTTGACAAACTTGCAAAGATATGGAATGAGTTGGAATATTGAGTATTGACCATTTGATATTATAACCTTATTTTACTTGCATTTGAGCCAAAACCATCATCAATACGTGCATGAATTTGATATTAAAAGTTATCGATGCTTTTAATTATTTTCTTATGCACCGATGCATATTTATATATAGAATGGTGTGCTACACTATGAAACACACCGAACCATGACCTTCGTTAGAAACTCTGCAAAGAGAAATATTCGTAAATTTTAATTGTGGAGGTTTGCATTTCTATTTTGTTGATAAAATTGGTATCAATGTGTTTTTATGTATATACACATCGAGGGGCAATAATCTGTGTGGTGCACTGATTTGATGACAATTTATTTATTTTTATTTTTATTTTTAAATATATAGTTTACTAAGTGTTTTTACATACAAAGTGTATAGGTGTGCTTTGTAGTAAACCAGTACAGTATATACAGTGGAAAAACGCAACGAAAAAAGAGAGGGAATTTCATTTTTTGAAATGTGTTTGTTTATAAATTAAAACGCTATTCATTATTTCATTTTTTTGGCAGAATTTAGAGGGAAGATTTGTGGAAAAGAGATTTATCACCAAAGACTTTGGAGTGGGTAGATTTTTTGAAGAGCCAAATTTGGAAGGGATATGTAGGCCACTTACAAATCTGCAGAAGAGAAATTTCATGTATGTGATTTCATTCTACTGATCATTTCAATCTTTCCCAATTTGATTCAAACTATTTTCAATGCATGTTAAAAAATATAAAAGGGTTTTATAGTTACCTTTGGTATTGGAAGCCCTATCTTTCTTGTTGTTTCTTTTGGTTCCCCTCTTTTTTTAAGCAATATGTTTTTATAGGGTTTATTTTTTTAAGCAATAGATTTTTATAGGGCTTATTTTAGTTGTATATGGGGTGTTTGGTATCCATTGCAATGGTACCACTCATTGCATCGGTTCCCAAACCTTTTCAACCCTATCATTGTTAGTGATTTTATCAAAAAACTTTTTTGCAGTATGTAGTGCACATTGTACAGGAAAATCAAATCGAGGCACACTGTACAGAGGTAGCGACCCGATGCTCACTTTACAAAAAAGCGCATCAGGGCGCATATATTTATTAAAAGCATCTATTGGTCAAAAAATTAAATAATATTGATTTTAGTATCATATGTGTACGGTTAGCGGTGTACAATGACTAATAGTACGCACCAGTGCATGTATATGTTTGACACCCCGGGGTGTTCTATTTAATGACGTGTACCAAAATACTAGTTTGTTTAAAATTTTCATAATTTCTATTTCTGATTATTCCTGATTTTTTTTTTATACAAGATGGCCGATAGAATTTCAAAGAAAACATCTTATTGTAGTGAGCACAATGGTAGCTCATCCCAAGAAGAGAGGGAGGCAAGTTCTTTAAGTTTTATTAAACATTTAATATATTTGAATTATTTGTAAGTTTAAATTAATGATGTGTATTGGTTAATGTGTGTCATGCAGAGCAAAAACTTGAAGAAACTCGATAAGGTTGTTCGCAATCTCAGTGTAAAAGAGCATAAAATATTTATGGAAATGTTGCAAAGAGAGAAAACAGGTGGATTGAAAGGTAATCAACACTAAGTTTTTCTTTGACTTTTTACTAAAAATGAATTTCTTAACATTAATCGCTAACAAGTTTTAAACACTCGATTTCACATTTTTTTAATGTTATGCA